>JAVTVY010004179.1:0-39040 GCA_036873755.1 Hanleya hanleyi | reverse complement strand
AATTCATTAAAACTCTTTCATTTTTATATATTATTCAACTTTAAATGACTAGCTTTCTGTTCTGGTATAAAATGTATTTACCTGTGCACCAGTCGTATAATTAAAAAGTTTACTGGAAAACAACATGTGAATAATTAATCTCTCATGGATATTTCACGTACAAAACGTTTATTCTGTATTGGCAAATCTGCAATGATATCTGATTGAAATTGTAGTTTAAGGGCCGCTTCCCATTCGGATTTCGCGGCCCATCAACTCAGTGTTTTATTTGAATTTCGCGGTACATTTCTTTGTTGTTTTTTTTAATATCCAGCGCTAAGTAAATAAATAAATAAATAACAATGAGAGATTAGTAGGAGATATAACTAGAAGTAAATAAGAATCGCTATGTACAAGTTCGTAAGTCTCTTTCTGGTTTTTGGTTAAGTTATACTAGTAAATGAGATGTCAATCGTAAATATATATTTCAGGTCAACCTTTTTGATTATACGGCGGATTCACAGACCATTGGAAGCCCTGAACGGTGAATACAAAGCCCAATCAACAGACTTATTCAATCATCGGACACACGGCAGAAACCTAGGGGACCATATACCGAGGCTTAAAACAAGCCCTTTGCCAAAACACGGATCCGGCAGGATTTCTTTGCTCACAGGATACTAAACGACTAGATCTCGATATCTGAAGAGGACGTTTCATCCCCAAGTCTGCAGAGCTTTAAAAGAGAGATGAGTGCCGCGCCTTCGGATAAAGCGACGTAAGTATCAAGCATATCATCTTCGTCACTTTTGACATAAATTATATCAGAATCACGAAAATATACCCTAGATGCCATAAATAACCCAGCACTGTTTGACGATTCCCGGTCATTCTCATCATCCCTAGCCATGGCTCGTCTATCAGTTCCTAGTACGGAGTATACAGACCTGCATTATGGAGGATGGTCATTCGAAATAGTTTCCTGGTGATCAGATCTTACCCCTGAACACAGGGGCTCGTTACTGTTGTTATTTAGGTTGATTACGGGGGGACTCCATTAACCAATTAACAACGGTAACGAGCCCCTGTGATCAACTCAATTAACCAATTAACAATGGTAACGAGCCTCTGTGCCCTGACAATTTTGTTGATGGTTTATGAGACGCCGCTGTGATATTTTCATTGCTATTGTAAACACACTGGTGTCTCTTTTGAACAGTTCAATTAACTTCAAATAACAAATCACAGCAATCTGAAACTTTACACGCATATTATTCAGGTCACCGATGCGATAATCATTATATACAAAACTATTGAATATTTGAATTGAAAAAGATGCTTAAAACTTTGAATTCGGATTTCCAAGCTATCACAAATGTGGTAGTTTTTCGCTATTTGCAAAATAACCAGTTTTCCAGTTTTGATTAAAAACTATTCATATGGTCGATATTTCTTTTGTTGAACTCAGTATTTCAAACAGATAATTACTATAGCTCATACCTGTTTGTAAAACACATCTGGAGATATTTTGGGGGGAATAGTGAGATCTTGTGAACAGATCAAGCAGAGTATCTGGAGTCAATTCAAAATGGCGACCATATGGGTCAGACTGACAAGTTTTTGTCATTTTACTTCACATTTTCTACCTATAAATGTTCTAATCAAATAATTATTTTTTTATTTATTAAGTTACTTTTAAAGTGATCGTAAACACTCAAGTAAAGTTTTCATCAAATGAAATACCATTGCAAACAGTGTCGGAAAATATTGATTGTAATTTTTAACGATTTTATTACACAGAGTGAACTGCAATCAAATTAAGGTCCGGTGAAGTCACACTGCCTTAATACATATATTTCAAATTGTGTATGCACTGTCCAATGCTTGATTCAAGCTTACGGTATGTATACTTTGAGTTTCAACACACTCATTGTTCCAATGGACATGTGTCACAAAAATCTGGGAGATGGTAAATCATAACTGTCAAGTCAATTTGAATCTTGCATTGAATTTCCCGGATTTTTGTGAAACATGCACATTGGAACGGTGATTGTTGAAACTCAAAGTATACACACCTTAAGCGTGGATCAAGCATTGGAAAGTGCATAAACAGTTTGAAATATATGTATTAAGGCAGTGTGACGTCACTGGACCTAAATTTGATTGCAACAGACCACCATAGAATACCATGCTTTATTTGCAGTTTACTCTGTGTAATAAAATCGTAAAAATTACAATAAATATTTTTCGACACTGTTTGCAATGATCTTTAATTTAATGGAAACTTTACTTGAGTGTTTACGATCACTTTAAAGATACTGAGCCCGCCTGCACACACTTTTACACACTCCCTAGAATTTGTCTTTATACAGCTACAAGTAGGCTTTGCTTCAAATATATGGTTATGTATATATTTGTTGAAATTGAGGAAATTCATCTCCTGTCATATGTTTGGCTCATTTGCATTTCATTGTCACAATCCTCAGGGCAAAGGATAGTGGTAGAATTAAAAAGTGGCGGCTATATTAGGAAATTTGCATTTTTAAAGTTCAAATCAGATATTTCTCAAAATTTAGCTTATTGGCTGAAGTTCTAGGATTTTGTTCAGACCATTCACATAATGTTTAGCCAAAGTATTATGGTCAAATTCAAAATGGCGGTCATACGGGGTCATCTGAAACTCGCGATTTTCTATTTCTTTTATCTAACTCAATGTATTTTGAAAGCATAAAAAAATATACTTGTCAAATTGGGCTATTTTTCACCATAGCCAAATGTGATTTTAAGACTATTCGCAGCATTTTCAGCATAATGATTAAATTCAAAATGGCGGCCATACGGAGTCAACTAAAACTTTTCACATGTTTTGTCTAATTCAAGTCAGTTTGAGACGCCAAATTTGCCACAACTGCCCTAATACACCTTATAATGTATGATGTTGCACTCATTTTCAGATCATTCACATAATCCTATGTGCAAAACATAATAATGAAATTCAGACCGGTGGCCAACAAGCGCCTTATCATATCTTCTGTCTACATTTTTGAAAACATATACATTTGTACATATTCACTAAAACAAACCAGATTCTTATTATAGCCAAATGTTCTAAGCTTATTTCGAGACTATCTGAATTATCTTTAGCACGGAGCATGATGGCTAATTTCAAAATGGCGACCATATTCGGGTCATCTAAAATTGTGTTTTTTATGTTTTCTCAAAAACACGAAACTTATTATAGTGCATAGTATATTATGCGGAGGTCATTTAGGGGCCATATGACGACTATTGGGGGAACACCAAGATGTAATTTTTGTATGTCTGATTCAAGGCATGTTTTGAGCCCTAAATAATTCAAGGCATTTTATGAGGCCAAATATACCAAAACTTATCTAATTGACATCATTTTACGGTCATTTTGAGACTACTAATAATATTCAGTTCAAAGCATCATGGCATCATTCAGAATGGCAGCCACCATTTTGTTGTTTTTGTATATAAATCAAGGCATTTGTGATGACTCAAAAGTGTTTATTTGTCAAATCAATCTTTCATCCCTTATTACTATTATTATTGAGGTTCATTTCAAGGCCATTTACATAATTCACAGCATCTCGAGTCATGATTAAATTCAAAATGGCGGTGAAATGGGGGCAGGTATGGTCGCCGTTTTGAATTTATTTATTGTCTTGCACCTGTTCAAGGAACGTTGAACACAAAACCTAAGTCAAATCAATTGAAATGGAATGAAGTATGGTTTCTTCAGTTCGTCGACCAAGATAATTACCGCAACAGTAAACAAAGACAACATTAATATCACATGGCCGCTATTTTAAATTTCCCCAAGATAATGTTTTTTAATGTGACTATGTTAACAATTTTTCTGTATGTGTCTTTATGCTCATTTTCATTAAACTGGCTTAGATGTCGTTATAGGGATATGGGGAGTCCGCATTGTTACTGTGCACGTGACACCCCCCACATACACTTATGTTGTTCTGATGTAATCTTTTAAGATCGTTTATTGTTTGAACAGTGTATGTGTACCACAATGTACGACGTTGCTTGGCACGATACTGTATGTCATCTTTCATTTACAGGAGAGAGTTCGAAAATAAAGTTTGCACCCAACTACATCACCCAAACACGCTTACACAAACGATATTCATTATGTCTTCTTGTTCTTTTTCTCCTTTTCAGAATATTAATTATATACAGATATAGAATAATCTGCACAGTTTTGAATCCATCTTCTTAGACATGCTTACAATTGAAGCAACACTGCAATGGTTTGCGTGGTATAACACAACTAGTTTCAAAATTTGAATAATCATTGTTAACAAATCTTGATTCCCAAATATCATCATGTTTGTTCCTTGTCAAATCCTAAATTATGTTCATTTGGAACCTATTTGAAGGAAAAATGTCGAATGTTCTGTAAATGTCCGCAAGATGGGTTATTTCTGTGCCGATACATACATACAATTATAATGTATATTAATCATACCTGGCCGACTCTTCACCCCAGATACAGAACGAAGGGAAAAAGAGAGTTGAAACTTTTTGACTTTTCCGCGAATCTTACTGGCGTCATTTTGAGACAATTTTGCATATTTCTAGATCCAAAAGATCATGTGGAAATTTCAAGATGGCTGCTACGTGGTATCTGTCCTAAAAAATGTTTTCGGACTTTTCTGACAATTTTTGCGAATTATTCTTGTTTGACATGGCTTCTCTCCAGTTTTTTTTGATAAAAAATATCAAAAATACGAAAAAGCTAAAGAAAAAAACAAATGGCGAAAAATGACTGCCGAAAAGATTATGGAAAGTTTCAATCCTCTACCCTTCCTCCCCCCCACCCAACCCCCTCCGGATGGGACAGACCCCAGAACGCTCAGGCCTGGTAGGATTATTACTGTTGACCATACATGTGCCAGTCTCAAATAATAAAAATGGATCGAAGATGTATAATGTCTGTCGTTGTTAAAAAATGTACGCTGAGTCCGATGCTGAAATCTGGATGCCATATTAGTGACTATTGGAATGCATCACATGCATGCCGTTGTTCAAGTGACACTTGCCAAGGACACTTTCATGGACCACATCGATTAAGCCGGTTTAAACTTGATTTCAAGTACCCTTTTCACCATTACATCTGCATTGGTTATTTGAGACCACAGGGGCTCGTTACCGTTGTTAATTGGTTAATTTGCTTGATTATTGGGGGGGGGTCGAGGTAGGGAATATCCCTACCTCAACCCCCATCCCCATAATCAACCTAATTAACCAATTAACAACGGTAACGAGCCCCTGTGTTTGAGACTGGGTCATGTACATTATCGCAGTATCGTGCACTGCGAACAAAATTGTGTTAACGCAATTTTAGCACCAGAAATGTGTTGAAAATATTGTGTTAGATTCAAGACCGATTCGTGTTGAACTCAACCCGATTTTATGTTCAATACAAAACCATCTTGAGTGTTGACGCTGTTTCATCACAAAATTGTGTTGACACAATTTTCTTTCTATTGTATGTTGTATGTTGTACTAGAAAGCAGTTATAGAAATCGAGCATCAGTTACCCACAATATTGACGTTTGTATAGCTTATCAAGCCTACTCATTGGTGGAATATGACGCGTGAAGATTATCATATACTCTAGTGGCATCGAAAGCATTTTGATTTGATCAAGATTGAATTTAAATTATTGCCTCGAATTCATGCTTCAGCTTTATAGCCAATAACAGATTCACGATTGAAATTTCTTTTGGACGGATTGGAAATATTTACAATCAATTAGAATGGAAATAATAAGAATTCAGTGATAAAGATTGGGCTAATCTTCTTCGTTGTTTTCTGTTCCTTTTGATAAAAGACATATCGTGATTTGGAAAATCGGATCAATTTAAATATATTGATTAGAAATGGAAATGTCTGGAAACTGATGTTACGATTTCTCTGCTTGTGTGATCGGGTAAAGGTATACCTGACAAATTTAAGATAATATCCAGCCGGGAACGCAAAGCCGTGCAGCAGACCCAGGTACGTGGACTAAACCGTTACTAACCACACTCCCCCGGATACCTTACGGTGACAACTCAAGGGGGTGGCATTCCCTCCACCTCAGACCAACAATTCATTGGCGTGCTCTGGGATTCACAGAAGCTGAACCCTATGGTGAACCTCTGGTACCGCTTGGATTAAATGCTAGGCCTCGGTCTTAACTGGCGTGAGGTCTGTTGTTGGAGCAAACACGAACATATTGCAACACTAATCAATAACCGTGATCATTATTATAGATAATATCAGTATTTCCCTAGCTCATCTGTGATAACTCCAAACTCTCCCCAAACTCTTCAAAAAACTCCCACTGGTTAAAAGTATTTTCTCTCTTCTCTCTGGTCAATTCTCTTTGAACTTCAACTGTGTTTTGCATTGGCGATTTGGAGTGAATCTCTCCCCCCCCCCCCTCCTCCAATATACATATCCAAGGGGGTTAAAATTTCTAACAATGTATACTGGGGTCAAATTCTACCAAAAAATATGGAAAAAAAATCCAAGATGGCGGCATTTGTGATGTGATGATGTAACGCCTGGTAAATCAAATCCATTGATACAGAATGTTTCCCATAACTTGGATACGTGCATACAATCTTGTCTCTCTCATCTACGATAGCATCCCTGCTTCCATAAACGACACTAACTTCTCCCTCATCTCTGGTAGCATCTTTACTTCCACATGATGCACTAATTTCTCTCTATCTCTGATAACATCCCTGTTTCCATAGACTACAATACTTTCTCATTTCTGATAGCATCCCTGCTTCCATAGACTAATGTCTTTCTCATCTCTGATAGCATCTTGTTTCCACAGCCTACAATATTTTGTCTGATCTCTAATAAAATCCCTGCTTCCATAGACTATAATAATTCTCTCATCTCTGATAGCATCACTGCTTTTGCTAACTACAATAATTGTTCCTCATCTCTGAATAGCACCCCTGCTTCCACAGACTACAATAATGTCTCCCTCATATCTGAAACATCCCTGCTTTCATAGACAACAATAACTTTTCCCTCATCTCCAATAGAAATCCATTTTCCAGAGACTACAATAATTTATCCCTCCTCTCATAGCATCTCTAGTTACAAAGACTACCATCATTTCTCCCTCATCTCTGATACCATCTCTGCTTCCACAGGCTACGATAATTTCTCTGTCATCTCTGAGAGCATTCCTGTTTCATCACACTACAATAATGTCTCTCTCATCTCTGATAGCATCACTCTTTCCATTGATTACAATAATGCCATCTGTGTCATCTCATCTGTGATAGGCCCCAGTAATTTCTCCTTCATCTCCAATTATATCATCCCTACTAATTTCCTCCTCTCTCATCTCTGATAGCATCCTTGTTTGCATAGATTACAATGATGTCTCCCTCATCTATGATGGCATCCCTGCTCCCACAGACCACAGTAAGTTCTTCCTTATCTGTGATAGCATCTCTGCCTCCGAAGATTACAATAATTTCGTCCTTAATCACTGATAGCATCCCCGTTTCCATACACTACAATAATGTCTCACTCATCTCTGATAGCATCCATGTTTTCATAGGTTACAATAATTTATGTCACCTCTGACAGCACCCTTCCTTCCATAGACCACAGTAATTTCTTCCTCATCTCTGATGGCATCTCTCCTTCCATAGACTATAATAATTTCTTCCTCTCTCATCTCTGATAGTATCCCTGCTGCCATAGAGTACACTAATTTATCTCCCATCTCTGATAGCATCCCTGTTTCCATATATCTCCCATCTCTGCTTCTATATACTCTAATAATTTCTCTCCCATCTCTGATAGCATCAATGTTTCCATATACTCTAATAATTTCTCTCCCATCTCTGATAGCATCCCTGCTTCTATATACTCTAATAATTTATTCCCCATCTCTCATAGCATCCCTGCTTCTATATATTCTAATAATTTCCCTCCCATCTCTGATAGCATCCCTGCTCCCGTATATCTCCCATCTCTCATAGCATCCCTGTTTCCATAGACTCCATCTCTGTTTCTTTTTGACTCTAAGAATTGATCTCTCATCTCTGATAGCATCCCTACTTCCATGTACTCTAATAATTTCTCTCTCATCTCTGATAGTATCCCCGCTTCCATATATCTCCCATCTCTGATAGCATCAATGTTTCCATATACTCTAAAAATTTATCTCCCATCCCTGCTTCCATATACTATAAAATTATCTCCCATCTCTGATAGCATCCCTGTTTCCATAGACTCCATATCTGTTCCATATACTCTAATAATTGATCTCTCACCTCTGATAGCATCCCTGTTTCAATATACTCTAACAATTTCTCTCCCATCTCTGATAGCATCCCTGCTTCCATACATCTCCCATCTCTGATAGCATCCCTCTTTCCATATACTATAAAATTATATCCCATCTTTGATAGCATCCCTGTTCCATAGACTCCATCTCTGTTTCTATAGACTCTAAAAAAATGATCTCTCATCTCTGATAGCATCCCTGCTTCCATATGCTATAAAATTATCTCCCATCTCTGATAGCATCCCTGCTTCCATATACTCTAAATAATTTATCTCCCATCTCTGATAGCATCCCTGCTTCCATATACTGTAAAAATTAACTCCCATCTCTGAAAGCGTCCCTGTTCCCATAGACTGTAAGAATTGAATAGCATCCCTGCTTCCAAACACTCTAATAATTTCTCTCCCATCTCTGATAGCATCCCTGCTTCCATATATCTCCCATCTCTGATAGCATCCCTGCTTCCATATATCTCCCATCTCTGATAGCATCAATGTTTCCATAGACTCTAATAATTTATCTCCCATCTCTGATAGCATCCCTGTTTCCATAGACTCCATCTCTGTTTCTATAGACTCAAAGAATTGATCTCTCATCTCTGATAGCATCCCTGCTTCCATATATCTCCCATCTCTGATAGCATCAATGTTTCCATATACTCTAATAATTTCTCTCCCATCTCTGATAGCATCCCTGCTTCCATATATCTCCCATCTCTGATAGCATCAATGTTTCCATAGACTCTAATAATTTATCTCCCATCTCTGATAGTATGCCTGCTTCCATATATCTCCCATCTCTGATAGCATCCCTGTTTCCATAGACTCCATCTCTGTTTCTATAGACTCAAATAATTGATCTCTCATCTCTGATAGCATCCCTGCTTCCATATATCTCCCATCTCTGATAGCACCAATGTTTCCATAGGCTCTAATAATTTATCTTCCATCTCTGATAGCATCCCTGTTTCCATAGACTCCACCTCTGTTTCTATAGACTCAAAGAATTGATCTCTCATCTCTGATAGCATCCCTGCATCAATGTTTCCATAGACTCTAATAATTTATATATCCCATCTCTGATAGCGTCTCTTGCTCTCCATTCTCTGATAGTATCCCTGCTTCCATATACTGTAAAATTTTCTCCCATCTCTGATAGCATGCCTGTTTCTATAGACCCATCTCTGTTTCTATAGACTCTGAGAATTGATCTCTCATCTCTGATAACATCCCTGCTTCCATATACTCTAATAATTTCTCTCCCATCTCTGATAGCATCCCCGCTTCAAAATACTCTAACAATTTTTTCCCCATCTCTGATAGCATCCCTGTTTCTATATATCTCCCATCTCTGATAGCATCCCTGTTTCTATATATCTCCCATCTCTGATAGCATCCCTGCTTCAAAATAGTCTAATAATTTCTCCCCCATCTCTGATAGCATCCCTGCTTCCATATATCTCCCATCTTTGATAGTATCCCTGCTCCCATATATCTTCCATCTCTGATAGCATCCCTGCTTCCATATACTCAAATAATTTCTCTCCCATCTCTGATAGCATCCCTGCTTCCATATATCTCCCATCTCTGATAGTATCCCTGCTCCCATATATCTTCCATCTCTGATAGCATCCCTGCTTCCATATACTCAAATAATTTCTCTCCCATCTCTGATAGCATCCCTGCTTCCATATATCTCCCATCTCTGATAGCATCCCTGCTCCCATATATCTTCCATCTCTGATAGCATCCCTGCTTCAAAATAATCTAATAATTTCACTCCCATCTCTGATAGCATCCCTGCTTCCATATATCTCCCATCTCTGATAGTATCCCTGCTCCCATATATCTTCCATCTCTGATAGCATCCCTGCTTCCATATACTCAAATAATTTTCTCTCCCATCTCTGATAGCATCCCTGCTTCCATATATCTCCCATCTCTGATAGTATCCCTGCTCCCATATATCTTCCATCTCTGATAGCATCCCTGCTTCAAAATACTCTAATAATTTCTCTCCCATCTCTGATAGCATCCCTGCTTCCATATATCTCCCATCTCTGATAGTATCCCTGCTCCCATATATCTCCCATCTCTGATAGCATCCCTGTTTCTATATATCTCCCATCTCTGGTAGCATCCCTGCTTCAAAATACTCTAATAATTTCTCTCCCATCTCTGATAGCATCCCCGCTTCAAAATACTCTAATAATGTTTTCCCCATCTCTGATAGCATCCCTGTTTCTATATATCTCCCATCTCTGATAGCATCCCTGTTTCTATATATCTCCCATCTCTGATAGCATCCCTGCTTCAAAATACTCTAATAATTTCTCTCCCATCTCTGATAGCATCCCTGCTTCCATATACTCTAATAATTTCTCTAACATCTCTGATAGCATCCCTGCTTCCATATATCTCCCATCTCTGATAGTATCCCTGCTCCCATATATCTGCCATCTCTGATAGCATCCCTGCTTCAAAATACTCTAATAATTTCTCTCCCATCTCTGATAGCATCCCTGCTTCCATATACTATAAAAATTATCTCCCATCTCTGATAGCATCCCTGATTCCATATACTATAAAAATTATCTCCCATCTCTGATAGCATGCCTGATTCCAAACACTCTAATAGTTCCTCTCCCATCTGTGATAGCATCAATGTTTCCATAGACTCTAATAATTTCTCTCCCATCTCTGATAGCATCCCTGCTTCTATATACTCTAATAATTTCTCTCCCATCTCTGATAGCATCCCTGCTTCTATATACTCTAATAATTTTTCTCCCATTTCTGATAGCATCCCTGCTGCTTCTATATACTCTAATAATTTCTCTCCCATCTCTGATAGCATCCCTGCTTCTATATACTCTAATAATTTCTCTCCCATCTCTGATAGCATCCCTGCTTCTATATACTCTAATAATTGCTCTCCCATCTCTGATAGCATCCCTGCTTCCATATACTATAAAATTATCTCCCATCTCTGATAGCATCCCTGCTTCCATAGACTCCATCTCTGTTTCTATACACTATAAGAATTGATCTCTCATCTCTGATAGCGTCCCTGCTTCCATATATTCTAATAATTGCTCTCCATTCTCTGATAGCATCCCTGCTTCCATATACTGTAAAATTTTCTCCCATCTCTGATAGGATCCTTGTTTCCATAGATCCATCTCTGTTTCTATAGAATTTCTCTCCCATCTCTGATAGCATTTCTGCTTCTATATACTCTAATAATTTCTCTCCCATCTCTGATAGCATCCCTGCTTCAAAATACTCTAATAATTTCTCTCCCATCTCTGATAGCATCCATGCTTCCATGTACTATAAAAATTATCTCCCATCTCTGATAGCATCCCTGCTTCCATATATCTCCCATCTCTGATAGCATCAATGTTTCCATATACTCTAATAATTTCTCTCCCATCTCTGATAGCATCCCTGCTTCCATATACTCTAATAATTTCTCTCCCATCTCTATAGCATCCCTGCTTCCATATACTCTAATAATTTCTCTCCTATCTCTGATAGCATCCCTGCTTCCATATATCTCCCATCTGTGATAGTATCCCTGCTCCCATATATCTCCCATCTCTGATAGCATCAATGTTTCCATATACTCTAATAATTTCTCTCCCATCTCGGATAGCATCCCTGCTTCAAAATACTCTAATAATTTCTCTCTCATCTCTGATAGCATTTCTGCTTCTATATACTCTAATAATTTCTCTCCCATCTCTGATAGCATCCCTGCTTCCATATACTCTAATAATTTTTCTCCCATCTCTGATAGCATCCCTGCTCCCATATATCTCCCATCTCTGATAGCATCAATGTTTCCATATACTCTAATAATTTCTCTCCCATCTCTGATAGCATCCCAGCTTCTATATACTCTAATAATTTCTCTCCCATCTCTGATAGCATTTCTGCTTCTATATTCTCTAATAATTTCTCTCCCATCTCTGATATCATCCCTGCTTCCATATACTCTAATAATTTCTCTCCCATCTCTGATAGCATCCCTGCTTCCTTATACTATTAAAATTATCTCCCATCTCTGATAGCGTCCCTGTTTCTATAGACTCCATCTCTGTTTCTATAGATTCTAAGAATTGATCTCTCATCTGCTTCCAAATACTATAAAAATTATCTCTCATCTCTGACAGCATTCATAATAATTAATCTCCCATAATTTATAGCATCCGTCGTCATCGGAAGTGACGTCATCACCGGAAGTGACGTCATCACCGGAATTGACGTCACCACCGGAAGTGACGTCATCACCGGAAGTGACGCCATCACCGGAAGTGACGCCATCACCGGAAGTGACGCCATCACCGGAAGTGACGCGATCACCGGAAGCGACGTCATCACCGGCAGTGACATCATCACCGGCAGTGACGTCATCACCGGCAGTGACGTCATCACCGGCAGTGACGCCACCACCGGAAGCGGCGTCACCACCGGAAGCGGCGTCACCACCGGAAGCGACGTCATCACCGGAAGCGACGTCATCACCGGAAGCGACGTCATCACCGGAAGCGACGCCATCACCGGAAGCGACGTCATCACCGGAAGTGACGTCATCGCCGGAAGTGACGTCATCAGGTACAAATATGTCCTTCACTCTGCACCACCGTCAATTTCCCACCAGTCCAGCCTTCACAAAAACACCATCAATCGAGAGTCAAAGAGTCTTCAATGACTATGTAACACAGGACGAATTTCTCATCAGAGTAAGCAGCACTTTTCAAGCCAAACCATTATGGAAATTATGTAAATCATTCTTATCAAATTCTAACTCCAATTTTACTGAAATTCCTCCGCTTCTGAAGTCCGACGGCTCGTATGCTCATACCTCCGAAGATAAAGCAAAAGTTCTGAACGAGTATTTTGCCAAGATCTGCAGACTGAGTGACAACAATGCCGAACCTCCTGACTCGCCTCCCCCTAACCGCCCAACATTATCCCAAATTATAACCGACGAATCGACTGTGCTAGATATTTTAAGTAACCTAGACCTTAGTAAAGCTGTGGGTCCCGATGGAATCAGTCCTAGGCTACTGTATGAGTCTCGAGAAATTTTGAAGCCAGTTTTGACAGAGTTTTTCAATGCGTCGCTAGATCGTGGTACATTTCCTAAGGCATGGAAAACAGCAAATGTAACACCTGTCTTCAAACACGGCAATCATCATGAAGTCAATAACTATCGTCCTATTTCACTGTTAAGTTGCCTTAGTAAAGTAATGGAAAGAGTGGTCTTTCAAACAGTTTTTGATTTTCTGAAAGATGATATCTCTGAACTCCAGTATGGTTTTCTGCCTTCTAGGTCAACTGTGTCTCAACTTCTCGATATATATTTTGATATAGCCAAGGCCCTGGACGATGGCAAAGAAGTTCTGTTTATATTCTTCGATATCTCGAAAGCCTTCGACAGGGTTTGGCACAAAGGTCTATTGTCGAAGTTGAGACACCTTGGCATAGACGGCAGACTACTACAGTGGTTCCAGAGCTATTTAACCTCTAGAGCACAAAAAGTGGTACTGCAAGGTAAAATCTCAAGTGTGGTCCGTCTTGAAGCTGGAGTGCCCCAAGGATCTGTCTTGGGACCTTTACTTTTTCTATTATATATAAATGATCTACCAGATGGTATTCTTAGTAATATTCGACTTTTCGCAGATGACACCTGCCTATATGTTATTTCAGATAAATTATCCGATGACATAGTCACTATTAATCTTGACTTGGACCTACGGACCATGCAGGACTGGGCACGAACATGGCTCGTCGACTTTAATCCATTAAAGACAAAATCAGTTATCATTTCAAGGCGGCGACCACCGTCGGATGTTGTCCTTCGGTTTGCAAATAAAGAAATTAATAAATGTAATTCACATAAACACCTTGGGGTCACATTCAATCATCACGGTTCTTGGAATAATCACATTGATAATCTGGTTAACGCTGGCTTAAAAAAATTGTCAATATTCCGTGGTTTAAAATATATTTTAGATGGCAGATGCTTAGAAATCATGTACAAATCATTCCTAAGACCTAGTCTAGAATATGCTGACGTGGTTTGGGACAACATTACCGTCGACCAAATGAATCGCATTGAATCCATTCAGAAACAAGCATTGCGTATCATAACTGGCTTAACTGTAAGTGTTCCCACAAACATACTTTACGAAGAAGCAGGATTTATATCCTTATCTGAACGTAGGAAAATGCACCGTCTAGTTGAGTTTCATAAAATAATAAATTCCAAGACGCTTGTTAATCTTAAAGCTAAAATCCCTCCACTGACAAGTTCTAGGCATAAGTATCCTGCCAGATCTGCCACACAGCTCACTCCGTTTTATTGTCGTACAGAAACTTTCCGTAGGACTTTTTTTCCCTTCACCGTAAATGATTGGAATGCAATGCCAAACGATTTTAAAACAGTTTCTGAACTTGCTCAATTTAAAAGTAAGCTACAAAAAGCATTTTGCTCTCCGAGCCCACCAATTTGGTACTATCATGGTGATCGTCTGTATAACATTTTATTATGTAGATTACGTAACGGTTGCAGTTCTTTGAAAAGTGACCTGTTACAAAATCATATCAGCGATTGTTCTAAGTGCAACTGTGGCTATTCCGACGAATCTGCTGAACATTATTTGCTCGAATGCCCCGTGTACAAAACTGAACGGGAATTGCTAATGCAAAATATCCGATCTACTGGCTATAGTGGTAAGGTAAATAGTACACTCTTGTTATTTGGTAATTATGAACTTTCAGTTCCGGTAAATCTACAAATATGCCAAGCAGTCTGTAACTTCATTGCCATGACAAACAGATTTTGAGTTAAGCAATGAGTCCTTGTTCTTAAACCCTAGTTCGCGGCGGGGCATGGCCTGGTTGGAGTATGTGCGTTAAAGCCCCGACTCTCTCTTTCTCTCTTCTAGCTCATTTTTGATGAGGTTCTTAAGTTTGTTGTCTTACATCCTGATCATTTACGCTATATGTATTGCTATTATTTCCAGACTCTGGCATCTTTGCTTTATACCGGTCCAACAATGAGCGATATACTGACTTTCTGTCTGCACTTTCTGTCACCGAATGTACTGTACTATGTTACTTCTCTAATTTTGCTGTATATATTGTATTAATGTATGGGGGACCCAGGATAAGTCTCGGCTTAATGTGGTCCCCAGACTAAATAAAAAACAAGTTTAAACCAAAGTGAAGCCTAGGTGAAGGGGCATCTGATGGGTTGGGTGTGCGGTAGGAATATCATTCTGCGCATGCGCAGACGCAATGCGGAGCTCTCGTCCAATCAGAAGCGAGTATTTCAAATCCGCCCGGAGCTCTCGTCCAATCAGAAGCGAGTATTTTGACCCGGTGCATTATGGGGCATATCCAAGATGGCGGCACGTATGTTCAAGTTGGCGGCACATCCGGTGTCGAAAACTGGTCATTTTGTCGGGATGTGGTCACCTAGTGTCGACAACTGGCTCCTGTATGGGTCCCGCTCTACGTGTTGGAGTCTAGGGGAGCCACGAGTGGTCCAATGGGGTCGAGTGAAGTGAAGCCTTCGTGAAGGGGCATCTGATGGGATGGGTGTGGGGTTGAACTATCGGCATTCTGCGCATGCGCAGTCTGGCCGTAGTATAGAAATAGACGTGTTGGAGCTAGGGGGGTTCCTCATGGGCTGATGGGATCGAGTGAGGTATCCATGTGAAGCCTAGGCGAGGGAGTTACACTAGGGTGTCGTATCCATTCTGTTGCGCAGGTCACGTGGGGGTTGTGACGTCACTTCCAGGTTTTTCACTAAAAACTACCTTCAAACATAGAAGAGTTCCAAATGTTTCCCCTTAGACGTCCGTATGTTCAACCGCCGGGGTGTTTCCCGGCCCGCCTCGGCCCCCCAGCGCGAGCGGCGCGCGCGGGTTCTCCGGCCGCAGCGCGCGCGCGCGCATCATCACCGGCAGTGCGTGCGCGGGTCAAAAGGTCACATCCAGGTCAAACGGTCTTCCTTTCGGCAAGGTTCGGAGAATACATAGAACTTATAGTCATCAACTTAATCTATACGTGTTGGACGAGTCTCTTCACTCACCGTATACACGCACCTCAATGAAATGCCCGCTCCAAACATTGACCAAAACACGTACTTGGTCTGTGGGCTGATTTCATTGGCTCTCTATTTTACTATAGTGCTCTTGCCTTCTAACCTTGATGGGTTACATTTTGGCCCCATCCTACACCACTGATTTCAGTTTGACTGAATCCCCACCTTGGGAATTGATGCATTATTTATTCTGTACTATACAATCGGATAGCGGTTGTCGTGAATAACAACAAGTTCAGCAATGTTTATATATTTTATTATTCCCAATGTTACATCATACCCAGGCTGGGGGAGCCGCCCTGGGTATGTTTAGTATGTTCACAGCAAAACAAATTGAAATATCAAACACCATGTTTTATTATTTAACGCACCGTCAGATTAGGTACAGGTGTTTACTGAGCTCAAGTCAACGATCAGCATGTAGACATAGAGAGTATGTGCGGCATGTTATGGTATTCATCAGTGCGCAGGTGACGCATTCAACCGATGGTGGTGGTCGGTCAGCTTGGTCAGGAAAAACGTGATATTGGTTACCCTCTCTACCTCCCATTGTATGTTGGGGCGTTGACCATGTGCCCATCTCAAGGCATCCACGGTGTCCAGTATCTCCAGCATCGTCTCTGTTGACCCCCGGTTAATGATGGTGAACGGCTTGTCAGACACATAGATATTATTGCCGGGATAAGAATATCGTAACTGGCCCGTCTTTTTGTGACGTAAGATGTACCCGAAAGCGACATTCAATCTGAAGGCCGTAGTTTGATCTTTGAAGATGGCTTCCACGTAGCTGCGTAGACGGATGCGGTTGCTCAGTGGAAAATTGTAAATATCTTGAATAGGGCCATGAGGGTGGAAACAGTGCCGTGTCATGGACCAATGGCGCCGATCGATGTCACTCACTGGATGGTTGTCCTGTAAGAGATCGCCCAGAAAATGTTCGATGTTGTCAGGCGTATGACTCAAAACCGTAACGCTGGGGTCCGGCTGGATATCCAGGCTCTTCTGAACTGTGGGTATAGGCGGGCTCTCCTTCATCGCATCACCAGTGGCGTTCGTCTCCCCGGGTTTATCTTCACTGGGTCTCACCTTCCGCGGCTCCTCTTCAGTAGAAAGTTGTCGCCCACATCGTAGAGACGGACCATGAATCAACCGTTGGTGTCGCAGCAACTGACTGCGTCGTTTGAAGCGTTGACCACAATCCTCGCATGGACGCTTGCGTGGCCCATGAATTGAACGTTCGTGGCGCAGTAACTGATCCTCCCGATTAAATGACCCTGCGCAGGTTATACAAGTATACCGTGCATCGTTGTGGGTGGAGGCCTCGTGGCGTCGTAAATTATCTAGACGAGTAAACTTCCTCTGACAAGTTGTGCAAGTGAACATCTTGGTGGAATCGCCCAGAAAATGTTCGATGTTGTCAGGCGTATGACTCTGTACCGGGGCATGAATCAAACGTTGGTGTCGCAGCAACTGACTGCGTCGTTTGAAGAGTTGACCACAATCCTCGCATGGACGCTTGGGTGGCCCATGAATTAAACGTTCGTGGCGCAGTAAAGCATCTTCCCGATTAAATGACCGTGCGCAGGTTATACAAGTATATAGTGTACCGTTGTGGGTGGAGGCCTCGTGGCGTCGCAAATCTTCTGGGCGAGTAAACTGCTTCTGGCAAGTTGTGCAAGTGAACATCTTGGTGGTTGACAGAGTGTCTGATGAAACGGCCAGGCCGCTTCCCTTTTATAGCACGCTAGCTGGTAATCAATCTATTGTTAGCACACTCTACCCCAAGTCGAGAATCGAGACTGGCGTACTGGTGTACGACTGAGCCGCATTGCGCGCGCGTATGAAGACCCTGATACATACCCAATGCAGGCGCAGACGCGAAGTGCCCGGATGACAGACACGGTCGTCACCGATCCGAAAAGACACGGACTTTACCGAAAAGACACGGACTTTACCGAAAAGACACGGACTTTACCGAAAAGACACGGGATTTGCCGAAAAGACACGGACGTACCCGAAAAGTCACGAAGTTGAGCGTCATTGTGGGAAACCCCCACAGACAGGTCAGTACATGCATTCCTATGATGTTCACGCATAATAAAAGGATTGATCTGTAATCTATGTTGGTGTTGCTCTCTTTTTTTGGACTAACCCATCAGAATAGTACGTATCACGGACTACACCCGTAGAGCTACATCTAGGCGCACATGTGTGACCTGGTCTATAACACACGTCTCTCTGGATCGTACACCTTCATTTCTACGGTTGCAGAGCCATGACGGAGACCCAACCCTATGTGACTCGCATTTTACAGCATGCCACCGTGGTGAATTCACTCACGGGTTACCGAGCAGTGGTCCGGTCCATGTTTGCAGATGGCGACGACAACGAGGGACGACGCCAGATCTTGAACGAGTTCACCGAAGCGGTCCTCCACAGAGTGCACTCAATAGAGAGGTGTGCCATCACTCACCACTACTGGACTATGACAGCCATCCTTGATGCTCGCGCTATGGACCAGGAGCGCTCACGCCGGAACCAGCGCCGGCTGGTTGGCCTCACAATAGTCTGTGCCCTATTGACCCTGGCGCTGTGGTATTGACACTATAAATACGAGGGTCAGACAGAGTGTGTGTCATTCACCGATCGTCATTGGGTCAAGCATGTCACCCGTCCTACGAGCCATCCTTCCCCTTACACCCCGGGTGGGGTTACACGTCTATGAAGATAAAGTCACCCTCGTGGAAGAACGTGGAGATGTTTGCTGGTCGCCCGCTGAGACCGTATCGAATACGGTTACGCTACACCGTGACGGCTGGACCAAATTTAAACGGGTGTTGAGCGGCGAGCTCGATGGACACGTCATCCACATAGACAATGCCATCTACGTATACCGTGGACCCTTCTTCCCACGTCTGGGCCGCTTCCAAGATGCTACGCGAAGCTTCACCCTAGACCCCGATCTGTGCACAGCCTTCGAGAAAGTGGTGTCTATCGTGGACCAGCTGTTTACACCGGACGAGCGGTCATCAGACGAGTTGGAGTGGGCTCGTGCCCTGAGAGAATCGGCGACGACGATGCCATTGATTACCCGGCTAGACTCAGTCAGCCCAGTGATATGACCACCTGATCCTTTTGATCTCACGGGGTTGTCCCTATAAATACGAGAAACAGTCAAATCTGATACCATTCTCGTACTGACCATGGCGGAGCATATGATACTGGCGTATCTCAGCTTGACCCCCGAGGTTTTCCTGCACGTGTATGCGGATACGGTCGATATCATGGAGGGGGTGGGAGACACCTGCGATGCGGACCCTACACAACCGTGCCCGGCTCACATTCGTCTGTCCCGAGAGGGCTGGACCAAATTCAAACGGGTGTTGTCTGGTGAACTGGACGGCGATCTCATCCACTTGTGTCACGATGTGTACATCCGACGCGGCCCTTTCTTTGCTCAATTGGCTCGGCTAGATGGGGGTACAGTGCATTTTACCCTTCACCCTGATCTATGGTCTGCATTGGAAGATGCCGTGGTAGATGTGGATGAAGTGCTTATCAAGCGGTCATCAGACGAGTTGGACTGGTCATTTACCATGGACACTGTGAAAGCCAATGAAGAAAATCAGAAAGAAACTCCGGCCCAAGATATACCCGTTATAAATAAACGATAGAGCCAGGATGCATCATCATTGTGTCACCATGAAGCGCTGGGAGAACGTGTTGGATAACTTATACTACAGTCCCGACGGTCCGGCGGCCTATAGTGCATTGTCGGCTCTCTATCGAGCGGCCAAACCCCAGGGGATACAACGTGCCCAAGTCCGAGATTGGTTAAGAAGACAAGACACCTATACTTTACATCGAGCTGTCCGTCGCCATTTTCTACGGAACCGGGTCATCGTGGGAGGAATAGATGCCCAGTGGCAAGCGGATTTGGTCGATATGAGCGCCTTTGCCAAACACAGCGATGAGAATCGGTATATCTTGACGTGCATCGATATCCTATCCAAGTATGCGTGGGTGGTACCCATCCGGACGAAAACGGGGGCAAATCTCATAGCGGCGTTCAAAGACATCTTCAAGACCGGGCGCAAACCTTTACATTTGCAAACCGACGAAGGCACGGAATTCCTCAACAGACCGTTCCAAGCCTTTCACAAGAAACAGAAGGTGTTTTTCTTCCATACGTACAACGAGACCAAGGCTTCCGTGGTGGAAAAGTTCAACAGGACATTCAAAGGCCGCATGTATAAATATTTCACCTATAAGAATACAAGGCGGTACATCGATGTTCTCCCGAAACTGGTGAGGGGTTACAATCAAGCCTATCATCGGAGTATAGAGAGAGCCCCCATTACCGTGACCCAACGCAATGAAGCCCAAGTCCGGCGTGTCTTGTACCCCAGGCCATCGCAGCGAACGACGAGGGAGATGTTCAAGGTCGGGGACCCTGTACGGATCAGTAAAGTCAAGGGCAAGTTCGAGAAAAGTTACTTGCCCAACTGGAGCGATGAGCACTTCCTGATTAAACGGCGCCTACCCCGACAGCGGCGAGTCTATGAACTGGAAGATCTCCAAGGGGAAACGTTGCTGGGGACGTTTTACGAGACGGAATTACAGCCTGTCGTAAAAACACAGCAAGACTACTACACGGTGGAGCAGATTTTGAAAACGGAACGTCGACGTAGCAAACTGTTTCATTTCGTGAAATGGCAAGGTTGGCCCAGTTCCTTCAATCCCTGGGTCGCTGACAACCAGGAGAAACGACTATAAAGCCAGACACCACTGCCGTCCTCCTTCATTCCACGTCCGACCACAGTGCTATGGACAAACAGCAGCCGCCTCTGAACACAGCGTCTCCCAAAACGCGCAAAGCACAAGTGGGCTTTGGGGTGCCATTGCTAACCCTGCTGAGTGTGTTGTACGGAGGTATGTTTTACGACGTAGCCTATGTCAGCACGTTACTTAACCAACTGAGAACACCAGCCACCAGTGAAACCGGTCTACAGAGAGCACCAGTCGTATCGAGCCCAGTCAGCACCACCACACCCCCTGTACAAGCCACGTCGAGCTCCACACCAAGCTCTACACCTACACCAAGTACACCCACTACGTCTGAACACCCACCGGATTTCATCCCTCACAGTGAACCGACAACGACGACCCACGTTGTACCCACCCCCGTCATCATCCCTGACAGTGTACAGACAACGACGACCGACGTTGTACCCACCACCACTCCAGTTCACTCGTACCAAATTTACAAGAGCGGGTTACCACGACAACGGATACACCTCGAACCATGGACCCTGGGTGGCAGCATCCCTTCACTTGCGTCATCGCAGGACCGACGGGTTCCGGCAAAACGCACTTCGTCAGGAAGCTTCTTCAACACGCCGACAGCATGATCACTCCACCCATTGCCCGAGTCGTGTGGTGTTACGGAGAATGGCAGGCAGCGTATGCAGCAATGCCCCACATCACGTTCGTGGAAGGCCCACCCAACCTGGCCGATTTGGAACCCGACACCTTGGTGGTTCTGGATGATCTCATGGCGGAGACGGACAGTCCGGTGACCCAACTCTTTACCAAAGGCAGCCATCATCGACGGCTCAGCATCATCTACATTGTGCAGAATCTGTTCAGTAAAAACAAAGAACATCGCAATATCAGCTTAAATGCCCACTACCTGGTGGTCTTCAAAAACCCGAGAGATACCACTCAACTGCTGCACCTGGCCAGACAGATGTATCCTGGCCGCACACCGTTTGTGTTGGAAGCCTTCAAAGATGCCACAACCCCTCAGCACGGGTATATGCTCTTCGACCTCAAGCAAGCTACTCCCGAACATCTTCGACTACGGACCGGCATCTTTCCCGGAGAGACCCACCACGTGTACATGCAAAAATAATGTAAACACACCCACAGTGGCTCCCCCAGCTGGGGTCTGTGTGTTTGATGATGGGGAATAATAAAAAGAATGAATACCACAGCAAGGTTGACTTTGTCTTTGAGGTAGATAAAAAGAGCAGAGTTGTAGGTTCTAGCATTAGTTGTACAGGATGTCTGCGCGAGTACGGAAGCACGCTCCCACGTTCCGTGTATTGAAGACGGCTCCACCCGAGTTAGTCCGAACCATTGTACGCGGTGCGGACCCTGACCGTGTACGCTGTCTGTGCGAGATCGGGTACAACCTGTTAAAAGGCAACGTCCCACTGACTCCGGCTCAGAAGACCAAGTTGGCCAAGCATAAGACAGGTCTCCGAACCTTAGTCCAGAAGCGGGTCCCTCAAACACAAAAGAAAAAAGTGCTACAGAAAGGCGGCTTTCTCGGGGCTATCTTAGCACCGTTGGCCGCTTCTGTGTTGGGTCCAGTATTGGGTGGACTCTTCGGCCGACAATGAACCTCGTTTCCTTCAAAACCTCCAATCACCCTACCCTGTCCCACCTACGGTGAAGACCATAAACACCCTCGATGGAGAGATGCGACAGATCTTACAGAGACCGGGGTTAAGCGACAGTGAGAAAGTACAACGGTACAATGAGACGCTTCAACGGTACATGACGTTCATGGACCAATACAAAACTCGCTCTACCCCAGCAACAGCACCACCACCACCACCACCACCACCACCACCACGTGACAGACCGCCGACCTCAGCACCGTTCCAACAGCCGGGTGGGGTAGCCCCCACAGCCCCACAGTGGGTGGAAGACGAAGTGCTGAAGAGTGTACCTGCATCGTTCAAGAAACAAGCTGGCCTGGTATTACAACGGATGAAACAGAAACCTAACATGACTTGGAATGATAAAGGCGAACTCCTGGTACAGAATCAGGTGGTCCCGGGGACCCACATGACGGATTTAGTGAATGATCTGATGCGTCAACGCAGGTCGCACACGGACCCTCGAGGATGGGAGGTCTTCGCTCAAGGCTTGAAAGACATGCATGTACCACAGGAATTGGTGGGGAACCCCCACCGCTGGGCTTTTATGCAGCGTGACTCACCGACTCGTGCACCACGACTCTCACCACAACCTACTTGGGAATCCGACTGGGAACCGGAGTCACCCCCCAAAACTCCACCACCACAACGGGCACCTTCTTTTCAGATCTTTAAAAAAACACACTCGATCAGGACACCCCACATCTCCAGAGTCGTGACACGTAGTAAGTCAACGCGACGAACACGACGCCGGACACAACCGCCCAAGGCAGGACAGCTCAGTCGCCATGTTTTACCTCGCCCTACCCAGTAACAGTTCGCTGGATGTGTTTCCTGACAACACCGTGGCCAAGTACGTCACCAAGTTACCGCAACCGTTACATTTACCTGGCCGGTGGGAATGTGGCCTCGTGGATATCCAATACCCTTACTCGTGGTACAACGTGTGAGCCAATGAAGTGTGGTACGAGGTGACCTACGAAGGCAAAAACACCCGACTCACCCTGCCCGAAGGCCAATACGATACCCCCAAAGAGTTCATGGGTGGGCTGTCAAAACTGTTGCATTATAAGGCTATACGGGAGGTGACGAATACTTCAAAACCCATCAAAGCCTATCCCTTCAAGAATCACGTGGACTACGATTACAACGCACACAACGACAAGGTAGAGCTTATCGTCACCGGCAAGGCGAGTGTCGTACTGAGTCCTATCCTACCGCAAATGCTGGATTTCGATCTAAAGACGTTCGCTGGTCCCACCGAACACCATGGCGAGATGCCGATGGATATGAAGTCGGGTATGTACGGACTCTACGTCTACTCGGACGTGGTGGACAACCACATCGTGGGCGATATCAACACACCTCTGTTACGGGTGGTCCCCATTAAAAAGACGTATGGAGGTCAAGTCACCCACAGTTTCACCCACATGCTCTACTTGCCCGTACGACAAACTGACATCAACACGATCACGGTGGATATAAGAGATGACACGGGACGACCGGTGGCATTCGAACGAGGAAAAGTGGTGCTGACACGTCATTTTCGACAAGCACGTGCTCCCTACTTTGCATAATGAAAGTACCTTACGAGTGCGATGCACGCAGCTATGCCGACTATTATGCCCAACAGGCTGGGGGTGGCTTTCCGGTCTTTAGCGGTGCACGCATGCAACGAGGACATGGACTGGGGAACATAATCGGCAGCATCGTCAAAACGTTCCTGCCCTTGGTGACGCGTGGGTTGAAAGCAATCGTCAAACAAGCGGTACGCAGTGGACTGCAAGTGGCCGGTGATGTCTTGGGGGGTACGGCACCCAAAGAATCCTTGAAACGGCGGGCCAAAGAAGCGGAAGGCGTCTTGGTGGCCAAAGCACAACGCACCGTAGGGAATAAAAGAGCTGCCCCACCGAGACCACGCACCAGTCGACGACCGAACCAGCGACGACGCACATCGAAGAAGACAAAGGATATCTTTTCTTAAAACATGTTCTTAATCCACGCCGAGTCCTGCCCCTCCACCAACAGTGAATTTGGTTTGTGGACCGTGCCGCCCACACAGACCAGTGTCGAACAAGGATTATGGGTGGAGCATCTCCCGCTCTCCAGCATCAACGAAACCGTGCCCATCGAGTTCACCCTCAGTAATGCGGATACGGCCTATGTGGATTTAGCCCATACATACTTGTATGTGAAAGCCAAGGTGGTCAGTGGGGATGGCACCAGAATCGTCCAAGCTGCAACGGTGGGCCCGACGAATCTCTGGCTGCACTCGATGTTTCAACAGGTGGATATTTTTCTCAGCGACAAACTGATCAGTGACTCCACCAACACGTACCCCTATCGAGCCTACATCGAGACACTGTTGTCGTATGGCCGAGAGGCTAAAAAATCGCAGCTGACAACCGCTTTATTCTACAAGGACACGCCCGAGCACATGGACACGGTGGACAATGGGGGATATAACAAACGGAAGGCTTTCACTGCGAACAGTGCCTCGGTGGATATGATGGATCGACTGCACGCAGACATGTTCATGCAAGACCATTACCTCTTGAACAAGATCCCCATCAAAATCCGACTGATACGGGCGCCTCCGACCTTCGCCTTGATGGCCACTAACGTAGAGGGGCATGCAGCAGACTATAAGATTGTCATCCAAGACGCAGTCCTGTATGTCCGAAAAGTGAAACCGAATCCAGCCGTTCAATTGGGACACATGAAAGCCTTGGAAACAAAACCAGTCCAGTACCCTATCCGACGTGTACAAACCAAAGTCTTCTCTGTGCCTGCTGGAAATATGGGCGCCAACAAAGAAAACCTGTTGCTGGGGGAACTACCCAAGCGATTGATCCTGGCCTGTGTGGAAAATACCAGTTTCAGCGGAGCCTACCCAGAGAATCCGTTTGACTTTCAACATTTCGGCATCAATTTTGTGGCCCTGCATGTGGATGCACAACAGGTGCCAGCCACGGCCTTAACACCGAACTTTGGGCGGAGGAATTTCATTCGAGCCTATCAGAGCCTGTTTACAGCCACCGGTCAAATCAACCAGGACGAAGGGAATATGATCAGTCGGGAGGACTACGCGAACGGATACACGTTGTTCTGTTTCGATCTGACCCCCACCTTAGAGAACGACCATCAGCTGGCCCTGGCCAAGCAAGGCAACTTACGGTTGGAAATCCACTTTGCACGAGCCCTGGCGACCACCGTCAATGTGATCTGCTACGCCGAGTTTGACAACATCATTCAAGTGGACAAGGCGCGCAACGTCCTGTGTGACTTCTCCACCTAACATGGATACAGACCAGAGAACCACCGTGCTGGAGAATGACCCAGGGACACGTATGGTCTTTCAAGGGGTGTTCGCCCGAGATGTGTTTCCATTAGACCGTATGTATCCTGCTGCTTACGTTCTCAACACGGACCCGATGGATCGGCCCGGTGAACACTGGTGGCCGTGTACTTGACAGAACAGCAGGGCGAATATTTTGACCCGTACGGCCTGCCACCCCTCCATTCCGATTTAACAGACTTCATGGATCAAGGCACAGAGACGTGGTGTTGGAACAGTCAAACGTTGCAAAGCCTGACCAGTAGCGTGTGCGGACAATATTGCTTGTTTTACCTGTATCATCGATGCCGGGGAAGACCCTTATCTACCATCGTACAGATGTTTGACGAGTACCCCAAGGCCGAGGACCGCGATGTACTCGTCTACGACTGGGCCGCCCATCATTTCAATTTACAAGCCCCGTTCTGGGCTTAAGTTAATTACAAGCCCCCGTCACAAAACACTGTTGCAGAAACTTATAAAACAGGGCTATTCCACCAAGCGCCTCCACTCAAAGTTTCTCAAATTTGGCGATACATATCGCATGCTGATAGCAAAATACGAACGTAGCGTGCAAGATCTATGGGGCTACGTTTCGTAACATGTGTCTAATTCCGCTTAACCCGGGGCTAGGGGCCGTATGAGCCTATGTACTTCAAGATCCTCATGGTACTCATATGAACAGTCACAATCAAAGCGTGACTGAGGTACATCATTTTTAGATGACGACTCTATAACGAATATTATGGATTAAGAATACTGATCAGCGATACGGATTTGATATTTTGGAACATCATGATGTCTTGCCGGCATCATTGAAAACTGTTGACCGCTTCTCTCTTGCAGGAAACAAGCCTATGTTTATGTATACTTTTGTCTTTTTGAATTTGGTGCTAATACTGTTATATGGAAATGGAATAGGTCTTTGGATTATGGACGCGGATATTCTCTAATGGACGACGGCTGGATTATGAATGACGGACTAGACGCTTGTAATTGTTCTGGGCTTCAATGTACAATTACAACACATATAAGGGAAGTGGGAAGAGGTGCCGACATACTGACTGCGTCACATGACTTCACAGAATAATCTTCTGGTTAACCTATCTAAAGCACATACCAAGAATCTAACGATTCGTGATATGTGTTGTATCTCAGGTACGCTTTTATTGTACCTGTTCATGTGGCAACTTGGATAATATGACCACACGGCCCCTAGCACCGGCATAAGCGGTATTAGATACAAATCTAGAGAGCTATGATGGAAATGCTCTGACAACTCGTATAATGGTAATTGGTGAGCTGTTTCGCTGTGACAACTCGCACATTGGAGATTGGTGAGCTGTATCGTCGTCAGATGTAAATGACGGCATTTAACACAAAAGACTAGTCTGTAAGGCCCGATGTCGACCCAGCATCAACTTCCCACAAATGCCAACATATATCAAAGACCAAAGACCCTTGTTCTGGGCTTCAATGTACAAGCCCCCGGTTCTGGGCTTCAGTTCTTTCAATGTACAAGCCCCTTGTTCTGGGCTTCAGTTTTCACGTGGTTGTTCTCACGTTGTTGTTGTTGTTACAGAATAAAAAAATGAGATCTCACCAAAAAACCCTGTCTTGTGTGTTTTATTTCTAATGCATCAATGCCCAATGTGGAGATTCAGTGAAACTGAAATCAGTGGTGTAGGATGGGGCCAAAATGTAACCCATCAAGGTTAGAATGCAAAAGCACTATAGTAAAATAGAGAGCCAATAAGATCAGCCCACAGACTAAGTACGTGTTTTGGTCTAGGTTTGGAGCGGGCATTTCATTGAGGTGCGTATATACGGTGAGTGAAGACTCGTCCAACACGTATAGATTATGTTTATGACTATAAGTTCTAGGTAACCCATCAAGGTTAGAATGCAAGAGCACTATAGTAAGATAGAGAGCTAGTACGTGTTTTTGGTCTACGTTTGGAGCGGGCATTTCATTGAGGTACGTGTATACGGTGAGTGAAGAGACTCGTCCAACACGTATAGATTATTACTAGAAGTTCTATGAGCATAATGCATGAAACTGGTTTTGAACACCGTATTAGCCAATCAGTGGCCTAGAATGGAGCCAAAGCTAACCCATCCATGTCCAGAAAACATTACCCGGGTGTACAAGAACCCGGATGTAGGCGCGGACGTCAGCGAAAGCACACCGTGAGTACCCCAATTCGATTGGCTGATTGTTCGACCGCTGATTGGTTCTTTTTCTCGACCGCTGATTGGCTCTTTTTCTCGACCGCTGATTGGTCCAAATGGAACTGCCCATCTTTCCCAGGTTCATCTAGAATCCCCTTTTTTGTGCTCAAGCTCTGACTATAGCGATGCCGCAACATTGTCTCATTGGACATTGGACCGTTTGACCTGGATGTGACCCTTTGACCTGACATGCGTCCGCGCGCGCGCACTGCCGGTGATGACGCGCGCTGCGGCCGGAGAACTCGCGCGCGCTGCGGTCGGAGAACCCGCGCGCGCCGCTCGCGCTGGGGGGCCGGGTCGGGCCGGGAAACACCCCGGCGGTTGAACATACGGACGTCTAAGGGGAAACATTAGGAACTCTTCTATGTTTGGAGGTAGTTTTTAGTAAAAAACCCGGAAGTGACGTCACAACCCCCACGTGACCTGCGCAACAGAATGGATACGACACCCTAGTGTAACTCCCTCACCTAGGCTTCACATGGATACCTCACTCGATCCCATCGGCCCATGAGGAGCTCCCCTAGCTCCAACACGTCTATTTCTATACTACGGCTAGACTGCGCATGCGCAGAATGCCGATAGTTCAACCCCACACCCAGCCCATCAGATGCCCCTTCACGAAGGCTTCACTTTGACACCTCACTCGACCCCATTGGACCACTCGTGGCTCCCCTAGACTCCAACACGTAGAGCGGGACCCATACAGGATCAGGTGACCACATCCCGACAAAATGACCAGTTTTCGACACCAGATGTGCCGCCATCTTGAACATACGTGCCGCCATCTTGGATATGCCCCATAATGCACCGGGTCAAAATACTCGCTTCTGATTGGACGAGAGCTCCGGGGCGGATTTGAAATACTCGCTTTTGATTGGACGAGAGTTCCGCATTGCGTCTGCGCATGCGCAGAATGATATTCCTACCGCACACCCAACCCATCAGATGCCCCTTCGCCTAGGCTTCATTTTGATACCTCACTCGACCCCATTGCACCATTAGGGGCTCCCCTACATCCCAAAACGTTTATGCGCATGCGCAGAATGGTGACAACGCCCGAGCGGCTAGTCCAGTCAGATGCCCCTTCACATAAGCTTCACTTGGATACCTCATACGACCCCATCGGCCCATGAGTAACTCCCCTAGCTCCAACACGTCTATTTTCATACGCTTGGGCCACCGCGCATGCGCAGAATGCCGATAGTTCAACCCCACACCCAGCCCATCAGATGCCCCTTCACGAATGCTTCACTTTGATACCTCACTCGACCCCATTGGACCATGAGTAGCTCCCCTAGCTCCAACACGTCTATTTCCAAACCCTTGGGCCACCGCGCATGCGCAGAATGCCGATATTTCAACCCCACACCCAGTCCATTAGATGCCCCTTCACGAATGCTTCACTTTGATACCTGACTCTACCCCATTAGACCATTAGTAGCTCCCCTAGCTCCAAAACGGCTATTTTCACACCCTTCGGCCACCGCGCATGCGCAGAAGGCCGATAGTTCAACCCACACCCAGCCCATCAGATGCCCCTTCACCTAAGCTTCACTTTGATACCTCACTTGACCCCATCGGACCATTTTATCTAGGGACTACTTTTTCTCCGCGGAAGCTTTTTCCCGAGACCGAATCACCGCCAAAACCGCGGCCAGACCGCATCACCGCGGATGAATACATCCTGAATACATCCCCTCCAACAATTCGAACTCTGCTGTGCTGGAGGTAGCTTTTGGTCCTTCTGCCGGAACTATACTACACTTGACCTCTCCTCCCGCCACGTGACCGCCACAAATGACCTCTACATCCGGATCACACTCCCACATCAGCCGCCATTTTGACCCCACCACCCACATCAGCCGCCATTTTGACCCCACCACTTGCACTCAGTGACCCTGTCGCCACAAATCCGCCACAAATGCACTCAGATTCAGGGGTCAAGTTGAATCAATTTCAGAAGACACTACTACTAGCGTAGCGCAAAGCACCCTGAGAGAGGATGCTTGCTGCGACGTCCCGCAGACTGTGCGGGATGTTCGAAGTATGACGTCATTAACGTCACCTCTGCCGTCAAAAGGAGCAATGAAGATTCCTCTCCTACGGTAGAAAGCTACCTGTGAATCCCCTGAGACAGAATACAAGTGCAATGATGGGAGAAACCTTTGTTACATTTTATTATTCACATCATTATCTTGAACATGACGAACAGTTACACGAGTACCACAGTTGCACTTTTTAATTATGTTAACCGTGGACGGAAAAGTTCCTTGGAGCGATGATGTAAACCGCATCACAGGGTCTACAGACTCTGTCAACAGCAGTCGAGTATTCGAGAGTGCATGGAACACGTAATGTGATGAAGTTTTCAAAACAACTTCTGATTTGTCCGCTTGATGAATTTGAAATTAGTCAGATAGGACTTTCCAAACAGCAGAATGATGAAGGGGTTAGAGTCGGAAAGGCTTCTGACATAACTGAACGAAAAACGAAAAGCGAGAGGTTATTTATTTTCTTTCTGAACTTGCCTTTCTTTCGAGATCTTGGATCCCCCATCCGCAAATTAACACAGTTAACCAAATGACATAACCACGGCCACATCTATCTTAGATATTAATCTCTTTGCAGATGATGCAAGTGCTTCACTCTCAGATGAAGATCCAATTAGACTGGCCGAGCTTATGTCTCGCGAACTTGGAAAACTTCATGGTTGGCTCTCCTGTAATAAATTGTCTTTGAATGTGAAAAAAAAAACAAATTTATATTTTTTAAACCATATAGATCGCGTTATACAAATATACCGAGGGTTTCAATATTTGGTGCGGAGATAGAATTTGTTACTAGTTTGAAATTCCTTGGGGTGCATTTTAATGATAAATTGAATTGGCAAACACATATTGACGAACTCACTTCTAAACTTTCAAGAAATATTGGCGTCGTTAACAATATACGAAACTGCCTCAACAGAAAAACTTTGATCATGTTGTACTACTCGCTATTTTACTCTTATGTATCTTATTGTAATTTGATTTGGGGAAACACTTTTCCTACACATCTAAAACCACTTGAGCTGCTACAAAAAAAAAGGTTTATTCGTATCATAACCAACAGTAACAAATACGCCATTTCTACTCCCTTATTGGAGCAGTCGAACATCCTGCCGTTTTGTCAAATAAATAGTTATTTGATTTTATTATTCACCCATAGATTCCTCTACAATTCCGTGTCAATTCCGATCAAATTCTTAAACTACTTTACAAAACTTTCGGAAGTCCACTCTTACCCAACAAGACAAGCTAGTCTTAATCTATATCGACCGAGAGTGCAATCAAATCTATCATTTTACTGTACCAAGACGAAGGCTTCGCGTATTTGGAACGCCTTACCGTCTGACTTAAAATCATGTTTATCTCAGTCACTCTTCAAATTTCGAATGAAAATTTACTTGTTTTCTGAATAGTCTATCCATTCAAATTTCGAAGGCGTATTCATATTATATTTTCACATTTTGCCACTTTTGCACACAACGACATCATTTTCTTGTCCATCAATCGCTCCAATACTGACCTTGAGAGACACCTATTTTATGTAAAACACGCGTACCTTATCAATTTCACAAAGCCCTATCCTACATATTTAGTTTAGTTCAAATGTAGTTAGTTAACAGCTATAACAGCTATAGCTATAGTTAACAGCTATAACAGCTACAGCTATCGAGGAGGGAGCTGCGATTAGGGTGGCTGCAGCCCCCTCCCCCAGTTTGGGGAGGCCGGGGGCTCACCCCCCCCCCCCCCCGTTTCAACAAAAGCTGGGTGACTTTTTCATGATTTTGGTCTCAATATGACCAGATATACCGGGATTTTTTTACCCTAGGATCTCAGGGAGCGGCGACTTTGCACTGGAGGGGCTAGCTAAAATTCATAGCGTCTCCCTTCCCTCAACGCTATGCCGACGACGAATACATTTCCCTGGTGGTAACTCTTTGCGCCCTGTTGGACCTTCATTAACTTGAGAAAATGGACCGCCATGAATAAAAATACAGAAATGGCAGACTAAATGGCCCTTCGTCGGTCATATATTAATTACAGACGTTAAAATTATCCCTATGGAGCCTCAAAATCACCTGAAATCGAGGGTCAAGAAGATGAGCATTTCCGTCATAATAGACCCCGTGTATACAGGGGATGATGATCACAACATCGATTATGGTATTTTTATTCATGGCGGCCCTTTTTCTCAAGTTAATGAAGATCCAATAGGGCGCAAAGGTAATAATAAGTGCGCCATGGAGATGTTCGAATTACCACCAGGGAAATGTATTTGTCGTCGGCATAGCGGGTGAGGGAAGGAGACGCTATAAATCTTAAATAGAGGGATACGTTGATGTTTGGTTTAAAGTGCTTTCTGATTTGCTCATTCCGTTCGCAACGACGGCCACTTTATTGATTAAAAACTTCACGTCAAAATTGCGTTCATAATATTTCTTTATTGTGTTCACATATTTCTCTTCAAACGTGTCAGCGCTCTCCAACCCTCTGCAGAGATGTTAATTTCTTCGAGATCACTGCTAATAATTCGAATTATGGAAAGGAAAAATACTTTTTTTACATGCAAAATTTATCAACTCAATTTTTCTTTTAAATGACGAGAAAAATCACAAAACAGTCTTAAAATGCAGATTATTATATACTCGAAAAACTTTAGCTTATTGGCTGACGAAGTCATGTGGTATTGATTTCTGGAAATTGCCTCTTACAGTTGCCGAAAGTAAGCTGGAAAATGGATGCACACGATCCCAGGGTCAGTCTTACCGCGTATAGATGACCCAAATGGTTACAGGTTGGTCGTTTTATATGCCAGACCTCGGCCAGAAGGCGTCTACAGCCCTCTATGAACGCGGAGCTTCCGAGCCTCCCCACTTTTTGAGAATTTCCGCTGTCGTTGCTTTTTCGCTGTAAACGATTTCTTAATGGATGATGAAAGATGGAGGGACACGTTGATGTTTGGTTTAAAGTGCTCTGATTTGCTCTGTTCCGTTCGCAATGACAAATAACTGTTTTAGATGTTAATTTACATAGAAATTGCAATAGCCTTATTGGACGATTAGCTGATTATCAAATTTAAAAATCGAAATTGCGTTCATAATATTTCTTTATTGTGTTCACATATTTCTCTTCAAACGTGTCAGCGCTCTCCAACCCTCTGCAGAGATGTTAATTTCTTCGAGATCACTGCGTATAATTCGAATTTTGGAAAGGAAAAATACTTTTTTTACATGCAAAATTTATCAACTCAATTTTTCTTTTAAATGACGAAAAAAATCACAAAACAGTCTGAAAATGCAGATTATTATATACTCGAATAACTTTAGCTGATTGGCTGACGAAGTCATGTGGTATTGATTTCTGGAAATTGCCTCTTACAGTTGCCGAAAGTAAGCTGAAAAGTGGATACACACGATGATGAAAGATGAGCCCCAGTACAATTAATTTCTTTGGCATCCGTGTCCAGTCCAGTCATAGGGTTTAATTTTCGTTTGGGTAACTGTTAGCGCGCGATATTTACATTCGTTGCGGCGAGTAGATTGTTTGACTAAATTTCAATCAAGGTTTTATTAGAGTACGTATTGAGGGATCTAACACCGCCAACCGTCTAATATCTCCAGTTTGAAGGAAAAAACAGCATTTGGGGATATAGTGCCTCATGATTGTTTTTAAACAGAACCAGGAACTAATACCCATCGGTGAATTTAAAGACAAAGAATAATAACAACAACAACAACAAGGTTTGTTGCATGTTGAGGCAGACGTCACTTTTCTCCCAAAACATGTTTCAGAGTGTTAACTAAGAGAATTAATATGAAATAAATGAAATTTAAAGTAGGCTGACCATCGAATTACCAGAGTTCATTTAAATAGTGTATTGCTATGATAAAAATATCTATATAAACATACATAGAGTAATACAGGCTTGCCTTTTATATCAGATGAATGAGTTGGCTGGATGAGTTTACTTTGTATTGATTAATTGTTGTTGTTACGGTCCGTTAATGATATCCCTAACGGATATCATCATCGGATAGTCAAGTAACATGACTCAGGAGTCCTGCCATACGATCCATTCTGATTCATTGACCAAAAAAAACCGTCCGAAAACAGTTAAGAAATTCACATTCATGCATCCCTAAGTTCGACTGTCATACATGTATGGTCCGTCCGGCTTCGTGATATGCCAAAAATAGTGGCTTATTAAACACTTACTTCCATTTCAAATACAGCCGAGAACAGCTACAGCTACAGTGTTTTAGACTGCAATGTTATAAGTCCTATCTTAGATAGCACCAGTCCAGCAATAACATGGCCAATATAGATTTCAGCCCCCTCCCCCACTTTCAAATGTGCTCGGACGCCCCTGAAATTCTAACCTTTTTATCCAAGAGTGGTCTAGCAAAAGTTTGAATCACTTTAAATATATCATAAATGTACAATGGAAGTTGTGTAAAATTTAATACAGTTTAAGAGGCAATTTATTTTTGGGGGGCTTATGTAAGATTACTTAAGAAGATCTCGAATGAATGGAAGACTAAGCAAATTATGAACGAGAACCTCATCCCTCCCATATATCCTCCTGCGGTGTGTTTTTTGATGAAATGTTCCAAAGGTTGCAGTGATATATAGGCCTACTCCAGGATGGTTTTCACCAGGCTGGTCCCAATACCTGAACAATAATGAGGGAGAAATTTGTCCAGAGTAGACAAGGGGGAAATGTAACTTATATGACGACCAAAACTTGTACCCAAGACAAGACACCGCTCTATGGAATTTGCAATCTAAAATTCTGCTCAGATTTCTCCCCACTAATTAATAAATGAAAATAACATGGTGTCCATTATGTTATTTCTGTAAAACTGAAACAGAAACACTGGCACATATATTTTTATATTGTGACATTATCAAATCATTGTGACTATCAGTAGAAATATGGCTCGGACAGCATAGAGAAGACTATATTATTACAGCATAGAGAAGACTATATTATTACAGCATAGAGAAGACTATATTATTACAGCATAGAGAAGACTATATTATTACAGCATAGAGAAGACTATATTATTACAGCATAGAGAAGACTATATTATTACAGCATAGAGAAGACTATATTATTACAGCATAGAGAAGACTATATTATTACAGCATAGAGAAGACTATATTATTACAGCATAGAGAAGACTATATTATTACAGCATAGAGAAGACTATATTATTACAGCATAGAGAAGACTATATTATTACTAGCATAGAGAAGACTATATTATTACAGCATAGAGAAGACTATATTATAGCATAGAGAAGACTATATTATTACAGCATAGAGAAGACTATATTATTACAGCATAGAGAAGACTATATTATTACAGCATAGAGAAGACTATATTATTACAGCATAGAGAAGACTATATTATTACAGCATAGAGAAGACTATATTATTACAGCATAGAGAAGACTATATTATTACAGCATAGAGAAGACTATATTATTACAGCATAGAGAAGACTATATTATTCTTAATGAAATGATCATTATTTTCCAGGCCCCTGAAGTTTAAAGCTGTTAACCATATTCTCCTGATTTCCAGAAAAAAATAATAATTGTAAAGTAATAGAGAGACGATACATTCTAGAGATCGTGATTGGATTGATAAGATAAAGTGTGAAAAATGAACAAAGAATTTGCATAGCTACATTTAATGAACGTTTCTAACATTAGGAAAAAACATTAAACATGGCAGCCGATCCAACTATTTATCTCAGAGGAGATGTAAAGCTCTTCACTTTTACATGTTTTAGCTGACATTTCTTTGAACAGTCATGTCAGTTGACAATATCAGAACTGAGTACCGGTACATCAAGTAAAAATAATTATTCTATTTTTGTTGTCGATTATGATTATTATTAATCTCTATTATTTGTATCACATGCTGATTTGTCATTTTGGTATATTTGTATTTTTAAATATATACTATACTACATGTCCCACCGCGAGATTGCCCAGAGAATGTGACTTACAACTTGAGATTTATCAGCATTCAGTCTGGTGTGTGTTTTCAACAGTTTTAGGCCCATGTAGCAGATTAGATTGTGAGGAAAAAACAAATATAAACAAACGGCACTTATAGAAATAAAGTCAACATGTAATATCAGTGCAACAACAACACCACATTCATTTTTTGGGAGGATGACCAAGTGGTTAAAGCTCAGCTTTTGCTTAGGTCTTACTTGATGGGGAAAAATTGCGTAGAGGTATTGGTAAAGCATGACCATATTCTTAGCTCTACATTTACTCTTCGATATAGCTCATAATCAAATCAAGTAAATTGATCTTTGAAATATAGATCAAGGTCAGTCATCCTCAACAATTTTCTAGTCTTTTGTTAACTTAATTACATGAGAAATATGAATTTGAAGAGCTTATTCTTGACATAAGTTTTAACCGTAGAAAATAGTCCATGGTCAGTCATATTCAATAGAAGTCAGGCCTCGGCTTATGTGGTATATTTTTGGACATTGTAGATGCAATCCTTCATAAAATATCGTTTGAAATATAATCTGACCTGGATAAAATAGGTCAAGGTCAGCCATCTTCAGCACACCTCTGGACCATACCCAGATGTATACATACTATTAATTTGGAAAGCCTAGCTAGTTTTTTTCCATGTTATATCATAATAAAAAGTATATCACCGTGCAATAATAGGTCATGGTCGCTTAACTGGGATAAGCTTCAGGTAAATCCCCAGTTTCATATGTAATATGAATTTGGAGACCCTCTAGAGCTTTAATCTATAAAAAAATATAACAGAATATTTGATTTGTCAGATGACAGCTGTTACCTATTCGTCCCCTAGCGGTGGATTGCGGAACTAATGGCACCATCATTTAGGTACTGTCCTGTACTACATTTGTACCAAATTGATAGCTTTAAACCAATTCCAATGATGTCAACGGTTGCTATCCATGAGAAATAGGAAGGTTCTTGAAATTCGGAGCTGAGTTCCCTTGTAGGGATGGCATATGCCGGTTATTCAAATGGGATGCCCAGTTTGGTGTTCTGATCTGGATGGATTAGAGTTCCAGTTATGCAGTGCCCCCCCCAATGCCCCCCGCCCAATGCCGCTGAATGGTGTGGCATAAGCCATCCTTTGTCTGCTGAGTTCAAAACTGTATGGCATGGAGTTCCTAGGAGGTCCAACACAGTGCACCATGTCACCCTGTTTGGAATGCCTTGCCAGTTCCTAGTATGCCCCAATTTCAAGAAGCTCCCTTAGCACCCACCCAAAAGGGCTTAGCCAGCAGTTGGTAACGTGACACAAATAGCCATCAAGAGCTTTTCTATGGAAGCTATTTCTACGTGCATGGCTCCATATGATCAGTCGTATTTATATACTCGAAACAATTTGGACGATGGCGAGATACCGGCTGTCGAATCTGATGCGTATATGGTACCATTATGTAGGCATTGTCGCGTAGTATATATATATGTGTACCAAGTTTGTTGGCTCATCACCCATACTTATGTACACAGAACATAGGGAAAACAATTTAGACAATGGCTAGCTACTGAATTCCGAGTGTGACGCTTATATGGTACCGTCATGTGGGCATTGCCTCGTAGTATATATGTACGGTACCAGGTTTGGTGGCCCAAAACTACCTGCAATGGCAGAATACAGGGAAAACAATTTGGACGATGGTTAGCTACTGGCTGTCGAAGCTCATATGTTAACTTCATGTAGGCATTGTCGCGTAGTATTTGTGTATCAAGTTTGTTGGTTCAGTCGTAATTATATGCTCAGAACATAGGGGAAAACAGTTTGGACTATGGCTAGCTACTGAATGTCGAATTTGACGCTTACATGGTGCCAACCTGTGTAGGTGTAGTATATGTACAGTTTGGTGGCTCAAACACTTTCAAGAGTATCAGCGAATGCTATCTCTGACAGACTGACAAACAGACAGACATGCGGAAGGGTATTTCAGGCCGGTTCTTTCAATAGTATAGACAACTTACTACGCCGATTGTGCTGATATGAACTGTAATTGAAAGATATAAATAAAAAATATATATGAACAAAAAGAATACTTCAGTGTTTCATGTAGTAGCACGAAGATTATATTCAATCCAACACAGAAGTAAGAAACACAGTGTCGATATGGTCACACATTCTTCCTCTAAAGAGCTGTGATGGTGAAAGATTATGTGGCTATATTTCATTGGCTGATTAACACGGAGTCCAGGTTGTTAATGTGTGGCCAATGATATTTTTATATGGCTACATTTCACTGGTTGATTTAAAAAAAAGGAAAATATTGCGAAAGAAAAAAAAATGAGAGAAGAAATTGACAAATAATTGTCAATTGGGGAACTGCTGAAGAAAAAAAGATTTTTTAATTAATTAATTTATTTATTTTTTTATTTTTTTTTTAGTATGAATTATTTTTCGCCATATCCCATTTTAGGGCTTCATAGTTTTTCGACGATATTATTCTTAGGTAAAATAATCGAGTAGTTGA
>JAVTVY010004178.1:0-40630 GCA_036873755.1 Hanleya hanleyi | reverse complement strand
CGATGAGAGAGAATAAGGCCTGTGTTTTTAGGTCTAAATATGATATGGGGATATCTGTAGTTTTCTTCCAAAGAAGGTGGATGTATATCCTTCACTGTGTCTGTTTTTATAGCGACTATGCACATGGAGAAGATCGTATATATATATAGCTTTGGTGCAGGAGAAGGAGCCGGTGTGGAGGCTAAGAATGTCCGGTGGCTAAGAATGTCCGTCTTCTAACCCAGGTACCGGTATAGGACACTTTTCTCCACATTGGGGTCAAGTGTCCTTCTTTAGCTGCAATAGAAAAGGATATGAAAAAGGACACTAATCACCAGGACATTCTTATCCATCACACTGTATGGCTTTGAATTGATCGTTTTTTTGAAAGCGGCTAGTCGTATTCACGAAAGAACAGATACAGGTCATCCGAAAGGGTAATTGAAAAGTGTGTTTGCTGTGGATTTGGTATAACGAAATGAAATGCATGGGGGGCTTGTGAGCTCCCAAGAGTTTCAAGAAAAGCCAGCCTTTAGGTGTTCACTGGACGATACAATCGCATTATCTTGACAAACTTTAGTGATTGTGGATGGTATTGTTTATATTTCCTGGAAGACAGATCGTTGTATATCTCTGGCTATTAGATCTGGGACGAATATTACTCGTCCCAGATTAGATTTAAAGCTCTCCGAGGTAACGCATACAGAACTACGCAACTATATAAACTGTTGAGTGTTAGTTAAACCCAATGAATAATTTGATGTGGTATTGATGGTGAATCGACTACAGTCATGGTCAGAGAAAATGCTTAAACTTCAGTTTGTTTTCAATTGCTTATTGAGTTTAAGACTCGACCACGTAGTCCGGGGTAAAAAAATCAGAGTAAACAAAAACAGAATAATCTCCTTATCTTCATTTCTATGAAAACATCTACATGAAAATATGCTTCAGATGACATATTCTTGAAACTGGAGCAAACCTAATTCGATGACATTAAGGCCCGTTACACAATAGAGAGAGAGAGAGAGAGAGAGAGAAATTAACGTCGCATACAGCTATATAGCGATGAACAACATTTAAGATCAAATATCTAACAAAATTACATCACAATTAAATCAATCGTTGTCGAACAACCAATAATCGTATCTCTTAGGAGACAATCCTTTGATGCAGCCCAACGTATTCGAGAAATTTCGCAAAACTTATTCGATGAAGGCTATCGCTTTGTTTCCTTCGATGTCGAATCACTGTTCACCAATGTACCTCTGTGGAAAGTAGTGAATATCATTCAACCACTATCCGAAAGACTACCCTGAAAAAACTGTTAATGGACTCCTGTACCAAAACTCCATTCTCGTTCAACAATGTATTGTACCAGCAAGTGGATGGTGTATCGATGGGTTCCCCCCTAGGGCCGACCCTCGCCAACATCATCATGACTGAGCTAGAAAAGACAGTGGTAGATAAACTGGTCCAAGATGGAACGATTAAATTCTACTGCAGATATGTGGACGACACACTTGTTCTAGCCAAACCTGCTGATTTCAACTCAATCTTGACGGCCCTGAACACTTTCCACCCACAACTCAAGTTTACCCACGAGACATTTGACGCTTATACATGATGTGCATTTCCTCGATATCAAAATCTGCAATGGAATGACAACCTCAATATACCGAAAATCCACTTGTACCGGCCAGTATGTTCATTTCGACAGCTTTCCACCTTGGACTACAAAAACTGCTTGGATACGGGCACTTATAACTAGAGCTCACAAACTTTGTAGTACTGTTTCGCTATCATCAACAATCAGTTGAGAGTTATTAAAGACTTTATGTCTTGGAATGGCTTCCCCACAGCTACAGTTGAAAAACTTGTCAAAAAGTTCACCACCCGTTTGGCTTGTGCGCCTCGAGATAAACCTGAAGACGACATACCTAAAATCTGGATCAAATTCCCTTACGTTGGTCCTCAGGGAGAACGAATAGTCAAACGATATTTAGGTAAAATTCGCAAACATCTCACAAAGCCAGTGAAGATCATTGTTCACTGGAGAACCACTAAAATCAGTGCAATTATAAACATCAAAGACAAGACTCCGCTAGAATTTAGAAGTGATGTTGTGTACCAGTTTACCTGTCCCGGTTGTAATTCTAGTTACATCGGAAAACTGAGCGTTGTCTTGAAACACGACTAAAGGAACATAGTAAAGGCAACAGCGAAATCCATTCTCATTTGTTCAGTTGTGAGCACTTCCAACATATTAAAGACCTACTAGATTTACCGAATAGATTAGAAGGTATTCCATAAGTAGTAGTGTAAGTGGGAATTGACGCATATTTCACCCGGATGTAGAGGTCATTTGGGGCGGAAACGAGGCGGAGAGGTCAAGTGCACTATAGTTCCGGCAGAATGACCAAAAAGCTACCTCCACCACAGGAGAGTTCCAATTGTTGCAGGGAATGTATTCCTCCGCGGTGATGCGGTCGCGGGAAAAAGCTTCCGCGGAGAAAAAGTAGTCCCCAGACTGGAAATACGCTGCATGGTCCGATGGGGTCGAGTGAGGTATCAAAGTGAAGCATTCGTCAAGGGGCATCTGATGGGCTGGGTGTGGGGTTGAAATATCGGCATTCTGCGCATGCGCGGTGGCCCAAGGGTATGAAAATAGACGTTTTGGAGCTAGGGGAGCTACTAATGGTCCGATGGGGTCGAGTGAGGTATCAAAGTGAAGCATTCGTCAAGGGGCATCTGATGAGCTGGGTGTGGGGTTGAAATATCGGCATTCTGCGCATGCGCGGTGGCCCAAGGGTATGAAAATAGACGTTTTGGAGCTAGGCGAGCTACTAATGGTCCAATGGGGTCGAGTGAGGTATCAAAGTGAAGCATTCGTGAAGGGGCATCTGATGGGCTGGGTGTGGGGTTGAACTAGTGGCATTCTGCGCATGCGCGGTGGCCCAAGGGTATGGACATAGACATTTTGGAGCTAGAGGAGCCAATAATGGTCCAATGGAGTTGTATGAGGTATCCATGTGAAGCATTCGTGAAGGGGCATCTGATGGGCTGGGTGTGGGGTTGAAATATCGGCATTCCACGCGCGGTGGCCAAAGGGTATGAAAATAGACGTTTTGGAGCTAGGGGAGCCCCTAATGGTCCAATGGGGTCGAGTGAGGTATCAAAGTGAAGCATTCGTGAAGGGCCATCTGATGGACTGGGTGTGGGGTTGAATTATCGGCATTCTGCGCATGCGCGGTGGCCAAAGGGTATGGAAATAGACGTTTTGGGATCTAGGGGAGCCCCTAATGGGCCGATGGAGTTGTATGAGGTATCCATGTGAAGCCTATGTGAAGGGGCATCCAGTCATGTGTGGGTGCATGTAAAATTTTTCCTGAAAAAAAAACAAACGGAACACGGACTTTATCGAAAAATCCTGGAAAATGCCTATATGGGGTATGGGGGGTATATAGGTCGCCGGGCTTAACGGGGCTTGCCTATCAATAGAGTTATCTCCCGCTAGTTCCAGGGTGGGTGTATGTAAAAATTTTCCTGAAAAAATACGGAACACGGACTTTATCCTAAATTACGGGAAAATGCCTATATGGAGTATGGGGGTATAGGACCATCCTGGGAAACCTACTTCTCGACATTTGCGGTAGGGTTGTTTGGATTTGTGTAATTCCGCTTAACCTGGGGCTAGGGGCCGTATGAACCCATGTACTTCAAGATCCTCATGGTACTCATATGAACAGTCACAATCAAAGTGTGACTGAGATACATCATTCTTTAGATGACGACTTTACAACGAATATTATGGATTAAGAATACTGATCAGCGATACGGATTTGATATTTTGGTACATCATGATGTCTTGCCGGCATCATTGAAAACTGTTGACCGCTTCTCTCTTGCAGGAAACAAGCCTATGTTTATGTATACTTTTGTCTTTTTGAATTTGGTGCTAATACTGTTATATGGAAATGGAATAGGTCTTTGGATTATGGACGCGGATATTCTCTAATGGACGACGGCTGGATTATGAATGACGGACTAGATGCTTGTAATTCTTAGTCTCGTCAAGACAAACATGATAGGAAGTGTCGCGGAGCGAATCGTTGAAATTTTTGAAAAAATTCAGGGAGACCCATATAATCCCATACTGGGGGTATAGGACCAATGTTTGTCCCACTGGGAAACCTACTTCTATACATTTGCGGTATGGTTGTTTGGATTTGTTTTCTTAGTCTCGTCAACATGATAGGAAGTGTCCCGGAGCGAATCGATGAAATTTTTGAAAAAGTACCATACAGCCCATATAGACCCATATAGTCCCATACTGGGGGTATAGGACCATCCTGGGAAACCTACTTCTAGACATTTGCGGTATGGTTGTTTGGATTTGTTTTCTTAGTCTCGTCAAGACAAACATGATAGGAAGTGTCCCGGCACGAAACGGTGAAATTTTTGAAAAAGTACCATGCAGCCCATATAGACCCATATAGTCCCATACTGGGGGTATAGGACCAATGTTTGTCCCCCTGGGAAACCTACTTCTATACATTTGCGGTATGGTTGTTTGGATTTGTTTTCTTAGTCTCGTCAAGACAAACATGATAGGAAGTGTCCCGGCACGAAACGGTGAAATTTTAAAAAAAAGTCACCAAGTATAGGCCTATACTGCATGGCTATGGGTGTATAGGTCCATACGGGGTGGACGTGTTGGGATCTAGGTGGGCCACTAATGGTCCGATGGGGTCGAGTGAGGTATCCATGTGAAGCTCTCATGCAGGAGCACTTGACTACACTAATGGTTCGTACGTTGTCCATAGTCTGCGCATGCGCAGCCTGGCCGTAGTATAGAAAGCAGGCATTTTTGGGGGCGTGTGTGGGTGTGTTTGGGTTAGAGATGGGCTATTCACGGCTCGAATGGGTCGTGTGAGGTATCCATGTGAAGCCTATGTAATGGAGCCTCTGATGGCGTGGATGTGGGGTAGACATAGGGTGATTCTGCGCATGCGCGGTAGCCAAAGGGTATGGACATAGACGTTTTTGGGGTCTAGGCGAGCCCCTCCTGGGCCTATTGTGTCGAGTGAGGTATCCATGTGAATCCTAGGTGGGGGAGCATCCACCTGGACTAACATTCACGTGGTTTGGTGGGTCTGCGCAAGTGTGTGTGTGTGACGTCACTTCCGGTTTTTCAGAATGCTCAAACACTACCTCCAACTTTCCCGGCCCGGCCCGGCCCGGCCCGCCCCGGCCGCAGCGCGCGCGCGCGCGGGAGTGATCTGATGCCGCAGCGCGCGCGCGCGTCATCACCGGAAGTGCGCGGGTCAAAAGGTCAAAGGTCACATCCAGGTCAAAAGGTCCAAGGTCTCCCTTTCGGCAAGGTTCGGAGGAGACAATGTTGCAGCTTCTTACATCCGGGTTTTTCCATATTTAAAAATACATAGAACTTATAGTAATAAACTTAATCTATACGTGTTGGACGAGTCTTCACTCACCGTCTTCCTTTACGCGCACCTCAATGAAATGCCCGCTCCAAACCTAGACCAAAACACGTACTTGGTCTGTGGGCTGATTTCATTGGCTCTCTATTTTACTATAGTGCTCTTGCATTCTAACATTGATGGGTTACATTTTGGCCCTATCCTACACCACTGATTTCAGTTTGACTGAATCTCCACATTGGGCATTTATGCATTATGAATAAAACACACAAGACAGGGTTTTTTTTGGTGAGATCTCATTTTTTGTATTCAGTGAACAACAACAACGTGAGAACAACCACGTGAAAACTGAAGCCCAGAACAAGGGGCTTGTACATTGAAAGAACTGAAGCCCAGAACAGGGGGGCTTGTACATTGAAAGAACTGAAGCCCAGAACAGGGGGGTTTGTAAACTTAAGCCCAGAACAGCGGGCTTGTGTACATTGAAAGAACTTAAGCCCAGAACGGGGCTTGTACATTGAAATGATGGGCGGCCCAGTCATAGACGAGTACATCGCGGTCCTCGGCCTTGGGGTACTCGTCAAACATCTGTACGATGGTAGATAAGGGTCTTCCCGGCATCGATGGTACAGGTAAAACAAGCAATATTGTCCGCACACGCTACTGGTCAGGCTTTGCAACGTTTGACTGTTCCAACACCACGTCTCTGTGCCTTGATCCATGAAGTCTGTTAAATCGGGATGGAGGGGTGGCAGGCCGTACGGGTCGAAGTATTCGCCCTGCTGTTCTGTCAAGTACACGGCCACCCAATGTTCACCGGGCCGATCCATCGGGTCCGTGTTGAGAACGTGTGCAGCAGGATACACACGGTCTAATGGGAACACATCTCGGCCGAACACCCCTTGAAAGACCATACGTGTCTCTGGGTCATTCTCCAGCACGGTGGTTATCTGGTCTGTATCCATGTTAGGTGGAGAAGTCACACAGCACGTTGCGCGCCTTGTCCACTTGAATGATGTTGTCAAACTCGGCGTAGCAGATCACATTGACGGTGCTCCGGAGGGCTCGTTGAAAGTGGATTTCCAATCGTAAATTGCCTTGCTTGGCGAGGGCCAGCTGATGGTCGTTCTCTAAGGTGGGGGTCAAATCGAAACAGAACAACGTGTATCCGTTCCCGTAGTCCTCCCGAACGATGAAATTCCCTTCGTCCTGGTTGATTTGACCGGTGGCTGTAAACAGGCTCTGATAGGCTCGAATGAAATTCGCGCGCCCAAAGTTCGGTGTTAAGGCCGTGGCTGGCACCTGTTGTCCATCCACATGCAGGGCCACAAAATTGATGCCGAAATGTTTAAAGTCAAACGGTTCTCTGGGTAGGCTCCGCTGAAACTGGTATTTTCCACACAGGCCAGGATCAATCGCTTGGGTAGTTCCCCCAGGAACAGGTTTTCTTTGTTGGCGCTCATATTTCCAGCAGACACAGAGAACACTTTGGTTTGTACACGTCGGATAGGGTACTGGGCTGGTTTTGTTTCCAAGGCTTTCATGTGTCCCAATTGAACGGCTGGATTCGGTTTCACTTTTCGGACATACAGGACTGCGTCTTCGATGACAATCTTATAGTCAGCTGCATGCGCCTCTACGTTAGTGGCCATCAAGGCGAAGGTCGGAGGCGCCCGTATCAGTCGGATTTTGATGGGGATCTTGTTCAAGAGGTATCGGTCTTGCATGAACATGTCTGCGTGCAGTCGACCTATGAGATCCACCGAGACGCCGTTCGCGGTCAAAGCCTTCCGTTTGCTATATCCCGTATTGTCGTTCTCTGCGCCCATGTGCTCGGCTCTGTCCTGGTAGAATAAAGCGGCTGTCAGTTGAGATTTTTTAGCCTCTCGTCCATGCGACAACAGCGTCTCGATGTAGGCTCGATAGGGGTACGTGTTGGTCGAGTCACTGATGAGTTTGTCGCTGAGAAAAATATCCACCTGTTGAAACATCGAGTGCAGCCAGAGATTCGTCGGGCCCACCGTTGCTTGGTCGGCGATTCTGGTGCCATCTCCATTGACGATCTTGGCTTTCACATACAAGTATGTATGGGCTAAATCCACATAGGCCATATCCGCATTACTGATGGTGAACTCGATGGGCCCTGTTGCGTTGATGCTGGACAGCGGGAGATGCTCCACCCATAATCCTTGTTCGGCACTGGTCTGTGTGGACGGGACGGTCCACAAATCAAATTCACTGTTGGTGGAGGGGCAGGACTCGGCGTGGATCAAGGACATGTTTTAAGAAAAGATATCCCGGGTCTTCGATGTGCGTCGTCGCTGGGTCGGTCGTCGACTGGTGCGTGGTCTCGGTGGGGCAGGTCTTTTATTCCCTACGGTGCGTTGTGCTTTGGCCACCAAGACGCCTCCCGCTTCTTTGGCCCGCCGTTTCAAGGCTTCTTTGGGTGCCGTACCCCCCAAGACATCACCGGCCACTTGCAGTCCACTGCGTACCGCTTGTTTGCCGATTGCTTTCACCCCACGCGTCACCAAGGGCAGGAACGTTTTGACGATGTTCCCGAGTATGTTCCTCAGTCCATGTCCACGTTGCATGCGTGCACCACTAAAAACCGCAAAGCCACCCCCGGCCTGTTGGGCATAATAGTCCATATAGCTGCGTGCATCGCACTCGTAAGGCACCTTCATTATACAAAGTGGGGAGCACGTGCTTGTCGAAAATGAAGTGTCACCACCACTTTCCCGCGTTCGAATGCCACCGGTCGTCCCGTCTCATCTCTTATATCCACCGTGATCGTGTTGATGTGGGTTTGTCGTACGGGCAGGTAGAGCATGTGGGTGAAACTGTGGGTGACTTGATCTCCATACAACTTTTTAATGGGCACCACCCGTAACAGATGTGTGTTGATATCGCCCACGATGTGGTTGTCCAAAACGTCCGAGTAGACGTAGAGTCCGTACATACCCGACTTCATATCCATCGGGATCTCGCCTTGGTGGGCGGTGGGACCAGCGAACGTCCGTAGATCGAAACGCAGCATTTGCTGTAGGATAGGACTCAGTACGACACTCGCGTTGGCGGAGACGATAAGCTCTGCCTTGTCGTTGTGTGCGTTGTAATCGAAGTTCACGTGATTCTTGAAGGGATAGGCTTTGATGGGTTTTGAAGTATTCGTGACCTCCCGTAGAGCCTTATAATGCAACAGTCTTGACAGCCCACCCATGAACTCCTTGGGAGTATCGCATTGGCCTTCGGGGAGGGTGAGTCGGGTGTCTTTTCCTTCGTAGGTCACCTCGTACCACACTTCATTGGCTCGCACGTTGTACCACGAGTAAGGGTATTTTATATCCACGAGGCCACATTCCCATCGTCCAGGTAAATGCAACGGTTGCGGTAACTGGGTCACGTACTTGGCCACGGTGTTGTCAGGAAACACATCCAGCGAACTGTTACTGGGTAGGGTGAGGTAAAACATGGCGACTGAGCTGTCCTGCTGCTGCTGTTGGTTTTAATAGGTGTTCCAGGCCTTGGGCGGTTGTGTCCGGCGTCGTGTTCGTCGCGTTGACTTGCTACGTGTCAGGGCTCTGGAGATGTGGGGAGTCCTGATCAAGGGTGGTTTTTTAAAGGTCTGAAAAGAAGGTGCCCGTTGTGGTGGTGGAGTTTTGGGGGGTGACTGCGCTTCCCAGTCGGATTCCCAAGAAGGTAGTGGGCCACTCGGCGATTGCTGGGTTCGCTGCATAAAGGCCCAGCGGTGGGGGTTCCCCACCAATTCCTGCGGTACATGCATGTCTTTCAAGCCTTGAGCAAAGACCTCCCATCCTCGAGGATCCGTGTGCGACCTGCGTTTACGCATCAGATCATTCACTAAATCCGTCATGTGCGTCCCGGGGACCACCTGATTCTGTACCAGTAGTTCGCGTTTATCATTCCAAGTCATGTTAGGATTCTGTTTCATCCGTTGTAATACCAGGCCAGCTTGTTTCTTGAACGATGCAGGTACACTCTTCAGGACTTCGTCTTCCACCCACTGTGGGGCTGTGGGTGGTACCCTGGTAATGGCGGCTGTTGGAGCGGTGCTGAGGTCGGCGGTGTGTCACGTGGTGGTGGTGGTGGTGGTGGGGTAGAGAGGGTTTTGTATTGGTCCATGAACGTCATGTACCGTTGAAGCGTCTCATTGTACCGTTGTACTTTCTCACTGTCGCTTAACCCCGGTCTCTGTAAGATCTGTTGCATCTCTCCATCGAGGCCTATGTTTATGTATACTATGATTGTCTTTTTGAATTTGGTGCTAATACTGTTATGTGGAAAATGGAATAGGTCTTTGGATTATGGACGCGGATATTCTCTAATGGACGACGGCTGGATTATGAATGACGGACTAGACGCTTGTAATTTATGGTCTTCACCGTAGGTGGGACAGGGTAGGGCGATTGGAGGTTTTGAAGGAATCGTGGTTCGACGAGGACCATTTTTTTCGTGTGGTTCATTGTCGGCCGAAGAGTCCACCCAATACTGGACCCAACACCGAAGCGGCCAACGGTGCTAAGATGGTCCCGAGAAAGCCGCCTTTCTGTAACACCTTTTTCTTTTGTGTTTGAGGGACCCGCTTCTGGACTGGGGTTCGGAGACCTGTCTTATGCTCGGCCAACTTGGTCTTCTGAGCCGGAGTCAGTGGTACGTTGCCTTTTAACAGGTTGTACCCGATCTCGCACAGACAGCGTACAAGGTCAGGGTCCGCACCGCGTACAGTGGTTCGGACCAACTCGGGTGGGGCCGTCTTCAATACACGGAGCGTGGGAGCGTGCTTCCGTACTCGCGCAGACATCATGTACAACTAATGCCAGAACCCACAACTCTGCCCTTTTTATCTTCCTCAGAGAACAGAGACAAAGTCAACCCTGCTGTGGTATTCATTCTTTTTATTATCTCCATCATCAAACACACACACTCCAGCTGGGGGCGCCACTGTGGGTGTGTTTACATTATTTTTGCATGTACACGTGGTGGGCCTCCCCGGGAAAGATGCCGGTCCGTAGTCGAAGGTGTTCGGGAGTGGCTTGCTTGAGGTCGAAGAGCATATACCCGTGCTGAGGGGTTGTGGCATCTTTAAAGGCTTCCAACGCAAACGGTGTGCGGCCGGGATACATCTGTCTCGCCAGGTGCAGCAGTTGAGTGGTATCTCTCGGGTTTTTGAAGACCACCAGGTAGTGGGCATTTAAGCTGATGTTCCGATGTTCTTTGTTTTTACTGAACAGATTCTGCACAATGTAGATGATGCTGAGCCGTCGATGATGGCTGCCTTTGGTAAAGAGTTGGGTGACCCGCGCATCCGTCTCCGCCATGAGATCATCCAGAACCACCAAGGTGTCGGGTTCCAAATCGGCCAGGTTGGGTAGGCCTTCCACGAACGTGATGTGGGGCATTGCTGCATACGCTGCCTGCCATTCTTCATAACACCACACGACTCGGGCAATGGGTGGGGTGATCATGCTGTCGGCGTGTTGAAGGAGCTTCCGGACGAAGTGCGTTTTGCCGGAGCCGGTCGGTCCTGCGATGAGACACGTGAAGGGATGCTGCCACCGAGGGTCCATGGTTCGAGGTGTATCTGTTGTCGTGGTAACCCGCTCTTGTAAATTTCGTACGAGTGAACTGGAGTGGTGGTGGGTACAACGTCGGTCGTCGTTGTCTGTTCACTGCGAGTGATGATGCTGGTGGTGGGTACAACGTCCGTCGTCGTTGTCTGTTCACTGTGAGGGATGAAATCCGGTGGGTCTTCAGACGTACTGGGTGTACTTGGTGTAGATGTTGAGCTTGGTGTGGAGCTCGACGTGGCTTGTACACGGGGTGTGGTGGTGACTGGGCTCGATACGGGGTTGACTGGTGCTATCTGTAGACTGGTTTCACTGATGGCTGGTGTTCTCAGTTGGTTAAGTAGCGTGCTGACATAGGCTACGTCGTAAAACACACCTCCGTACAACACACTCAGCAGGGTTAGCAGTATCACCACAAAGCCCACTTGCGCTTTGCGCGTTTTGGGAGACGCTGTGTTCAGAGGCAGCTGCTGTTTGTCCATAGCACCGTGGTCGGACGTGGAATGAAGGATGACGGTAGTGGTGTCTGGCTTTATAGTCGTTTCACCTGGTTGGCAGCGACCCAGGAATTGAAGGAACTGGGCCAGCCTTGCCATTTGACGAAATGATACAGTTTGCCACGTCGACGTTCCGTTTTCAAAATCTGCTCCACCGTGTAGTAGTCTTGCTGTGTTTTTACCACAGGCTGTAATTCCATCTCGTAAAACGTCCCTAGCAACGGTTCCCCTTGAAGATCTTCCAGTTCATAGACTCGCTGCTGTTGGGGTAGGCGACGTTTAATCAGGAAGTGCTCATCGCTCCAGTTGGGCAAGTAACTTTTCTCAAATTGACCTTTGACTTTACTGATCCGTACAGGGTCCCCGACCTTGTACACCGCCTTCGGCGTTCGCTGCGATGGCCTGGGGTACAAGACACGCCGGACTTGGGCTTCATTGCGTTGGGTCACGGTAATGGGGGCTCTCTCTATACTCCGATGATAGGCTCGATTGTAACCACTCACAAGTTTCGGGAGAACATCGATGTACCGCCTTGTATTCTTATAGGTGAAATATTTATACATGCGGCCTTTGAATGTCCTGTTGAACCTTTCCACCACGGAAGCCTTGGTCTCGTTGTACGTATGGAAGAAAAACACCTTCTGGGCTTTCAGAAACTGTTGGAACGGTCTGTTGAGAAATTCCGTGCCTTCGTCGGTTTGCAAATACAAAGGTTTGCGCCCGGTCTTGAAGATATCTTTGAACGCCGCTATGAGATTCGCCCCCGTTTTCGTCCGGATGGGTACCACCCACGCATACTTGGATAGGATATCGATGCACGTCAAGATATACCGATTCCCATCGTTGTGTTTGGCAAAGGCGCTCATATCGACCAAATCCGCTTGCCACTGGGCATCTATTCCTCCCACGATGACCCGGTTCCGTAGAAAATGGCGACGGACAGATCGATGTAAGGTATAGGTGTCTTGTTTTCTTAACCAATCTCGGACTTGGGCACGTTGTATCCCCTGGGGTTTGGCCGCTCGATAGAGAGCCGACAATGCACTATAGGCCGCCGGACTGTCGGGACTGTAGTATAAGTTATCCAACACCTTCTCCCAGCGCTTCATGGTGACAAATGATGATGGACCCTGGCTCTATCGTTTATTTATAACGGGTATATCTTGGGCCGGAGTTTCTTTCTGATTTTCTTCGTTGGCTTCCACAGTGTCCATGGTAAATGACCAGTCCAACTCGTCTGATGACCGCTTGATAAGCACTTGATCCACATCTACTACGGCATCTTCCAATGCAGACCATAGATCAGGGTGAAGGGTAAAATGCACTGTACCCCATCTAGCCGAGCCAATTGAGCAAAGAAAGGGCCGCGTCGGATGTACACATCGTGACACAAGTGGATGAGGTCGCCGTCCAGTTCACCAGACAACACCCGTTTGAATTTGGTCCAGCCCTCCCGGGACAGACGAATGTGGGCCGGGCACGGTTGTGTAGGGTCCGCATCACAGATGTCTCCCACCTCCTCCATGATATCGACCTTATCCGCATACACGTGCAGGAACACCTCGGGGGTCAAGCTGAGATACGCCAGTATTATATGCTCCGTCATGTTCAGTACGTGAATGGTACCAGATTTGACTGTCTCTCGTATTTATAGGGAGAACCCCGTGTGATCAAAGGATCAGGTGGTCATGTCACTGGGCTGACTGAGTCTAGCCGGGTAATCAATGGCCTCGTCGTCTGGTTCATGGCTAGACATTTGTTCATTGGGTTCTGCCGCTGCTTCTCTCAGGGCACGAGCCCACTCCAACTCGTCTGATGACCGCTCGTCCGGTGTAAACATCTGGTCCACGATAGGCACCACTTTCTCGAAGGCTGCCCACAGATCGGGGTCTAGGGTGAAGCTTCGCGTAGGGTCTTGGTAGCGGCCCAGGCGTGAGAAGAAGGGTCCACGGTATACGTAGATGGCATTGTCTATGTGGATGAGGTGTCCGTCGAGCTCGCCGCTCAACACCCGTTTAAATTTGGTCCAGCCGTCACGGTGTAGCGTAACCGTATTCGATACGGTCTCAGCGGCGACCAGCAAACATCTCCACGGTATTCCACGAGGGTGACTTTATCTTCATAGACGTGTAACCCCACCCGGGGTGTAAGGGGAAGGATGGCTCGTAGAACTGGTGACATGCTTGATCCAATGTCGAACGGTGAATGACACACACTGTGTCTGACCCTGGTATTTATAGTCAGGTCCCACTGTCAATGCCACAGCGCCAGGGTCAATAGGGCACAGATTATTGTGAGGCCAACCAGCCGTCGCTGGTTCCGGCGTGAGCGCTCGTGGTCCATAGCCCGAGCATCAAGGATGGCTGTCATAGTCCAGTAGTGGTGAGTGATGGCACACCTCTCCATCGAGTGCACTCTGTCGAGCACCGCTTCTGTGAACTCGTTCAGGATCTGGCGTCGCCCCTCGTTGTCGTCGCCATCTGCAAACATGGACCGGACCACTGCTCGGTAACCCGTGAGTGAATTAACCACGGTGGCATGCTGTAAAATGCGAGGCGCATAGGGCTGGATCTCCGTCATGGCTCTGCAACCGTAGAAATGAAGGTGTAGGATCCAGAGAGACGTGTTTTATAGACCATGTGACACATTAGGAATGCATGTACTAACCTGTCTGTGGGGACTCAATGTCGTTCACCTTCGTGTCTTTTCGGGTACGTCCGTGTCTTTTCGGACTTTCGACTGAGTGTGCTAACAATAGATCACCAGCTAGCGTGCTATAAAAGGGAAGCGGCCTTGCCGTTTCATCAGACACTCTGTCAACCACCAAGATGTTCACTTGCACAACTTGCCAGAAGCAGTTTACTCGTCTAGATAATTTACGACGCCACGAGGCCTCCACCCACAACGATGCACGTATACTTGTATAACCTGCGCACGGTCATTTAATCGGGAGGATCATTTACTGCGCCACGAACGCTCATTCCACGAGGGCGCGACGGAACAATGTAAGGATTGTGGTCAACTCTTCAAACGACGCAGTCAGTTAAGACGGCATCAGCGTTTGATTCATGTCCCGTCTCTACGGTTTTGGCGACAACTTCCTACTGAAGAGGAGCCGCGGAAGGTGAGACCCAGTGAAGATAAGCCCGGGAAGACGAACGCCACTGGTGATGCGATGACGGAGAGCCCGCCTATACCCACAGTTGGGAAGAGCCTGGATTTCCGGCCGGACCCCACCGTTACGGTTTCGAGTCATACGCCTGACAACATCGAACATTTTCTGGACGAGCCCATAAATGTTCCTAGCGATCTCTTACCCGAAGATCATCCAGAGAGTGACATCTCTCGGCGCCATTGGACCATGACACGGCACTGTTTCCACCGTCATCGCCCTATTCAAGATATCTACAATTTCCCACTGACCAACCTCACCCGTCTACGCAGCTACGTGGAAACCATCTTCAATGACCAACCTACGGCCTTCACATTAAATGTAGCATTTGGGTACATCTTATGCCATAAGATGACGGGTGAATTGCGCTATTTCTATTCCAGTGCCATCAACCCAGTGTACGACCAACCGTTTACCATCATTAACCGGAGGTCACTAGAGATGATGCTGGACCAAGTGGAACAATTGAATGTCTTGGGATGGGCCCAACAACAACGACCCAACACCAAGTGGACAGTGAAGAGGGTGACCAATGTTACGTTTTTCCTTACCAAGCTGATCCACCACTGCCATCGGTTGAATGCGTCACTCGTGCACTGATGAATACCATACATAACATGCCGTACATACTCTCTATGTCTACATGCTGATCATTGACTTGAGCTCAGTAAACACTTGTACCTAATGTGACGGTGCGTTAAATAATAAAACATGGTGTTTGATATTTCAATTTGTTTTGCTGTGAACATATTAAACATACCCAGGGCGGCTCCCCAGCCTGGGTATGATGTAACATTGGGGATAATAAACTGTATAAACATTGCTGAACTTGTTGTTATTCACATCACCCCATTGACTTGATAGGCAGGTCCCAATAAGCCCGGGGACCGATATTAGCCCTTTTGGCTAGAGGTGATAGGGGTTTTCCCCTATTTTATGGGTAAAGTCCGTGTTTCGGGGTTTTTTTCAGAATTTGTTTTACATGCATCCACCCATGACTGGATGCCCCTTCACATAGGCTTCACATTGATACCTCATATGACCCCATTGGACCATTAATGTCTCCCCTAGCTCCAAAACGTCTACTTTCATACCCTTTGGCCACCGCGCATGCGCAGAATGCCGATATTTCAACCCCACACCCAGCCCATCAGATGCCCCTTCACGAATGCTTCACTTTGATACCTCACTCGACCCCATTGGACCATTAGGGGCTCCCCTAGCTCCAAAACGTCTATTTTCATACCCTTTGGCCACCGCGCATGCGCAGAATGGTGACTACGCCCGAGCCACAAGTCCAGTCAGATGCCCCTTCACGAAGGCTTCACATGGATACCTCATACAACTCCATTGGACCATTAGGGGCTCCCCTAGCTCCAAAACGTCTATTTCCATACCCTTTGGCCACCGCGCATGCGCAGAATGCCGATATTTCAACCCCACACCCAGCCCATTAGATGCCCCTTCACGAATGCTTCACATGGATACCTCACTCGACCCAATCGGGCCATTTTATCTAGGGACTACTTTTTCTCCGCGGAAGCTTTTTCCCGCGACCGCATCACCGCCAGGACCGCATCACCGCGGAGGAATACATTCCCTGCAACAATTGAAACTCTCCTGTGTTAGAGGTAGCTTTTTGGTCAGAGGTCAAAATACTCGCTTCTGATTGGCTGTGTGACCTCCCCGTGACCTCCCCCATGCAAATTTTTGGGGTCAATGAGGCTCGAAAGTGGTACACTATACTACTCCTGTATCAAATCTTACAAAACAAAGTGTGACAGCACAGCACCGTCTACCTGGGAATGTGATGTCATTGAAACAACAGAACACTTATTTATATTGCCTTTGGCCGAATCGGCGCGAGGAAAAATACAGTACCATCTTCTTCGCCAGACTGGTATATCATATCTACCGGATCTTGCAGTACTGGTAGCCTGTGTCAGCTGTCGCTCCGATCAATACAAGACAGAAAGAGGAACCATCACCAAACTGCTGCAGGAATGCATCACAGAAACAGGCAGGCTATCGGCAATTGTACTGACCTCGAGTCTCTCCCACTGATCCAGATCCAAACCATATAAGTGAGAGTACATAGCGCAAATACGTGAGTTTCTAACGCGACATCATTGTGCTTATGAACCCATATATGGCCCAAGCCTTTTGATCTTGCATCTACTTTTCGTAGCTTGCTAGTGACCTTTTGAATATAATGGTTTTTACATCTTTATGGTATTCAAACGAACAATCACAATCTATGCGTACACACTCTGAGAAAACGACTTGGAAAATTTTTATGTAAAGAACACACCAGCACTGCCAAAAATACCCTACTTATTTAAGATGATGCCCTAAAATTTTCTTGAAATAAGATAATTTTACTCAAAATAAGTTAAATTTGAAGAAAATTTTAAGACTTTTTTTTCTTGTTTAAGTAAAATATACTACACCACTCCAAAATTTACTTAAGCAAGAAAAAAATCTTAAAATAGAAGAATTTTTCTCAAAAAAATCTTGTTTCAAGATTTTTTTTTAAATTTTAAGATTTGTTTTCTAGTTTAAGTAAATTTTGGAGTGGGGTAAGAATATTTTACTTAAACAAGAACAAAATTCGTAAAATTGTCTTAAAATTTAACTTATTTTAAGTAAAATTATCTTATTTCAAGAAAGTTTTAGGGTATTATCTTAAATAAGTAGGGTATTTTTGGCAGTGAGGTATTGCTGAAATCATCGAAAACCGCTGATCGCTTATCTTTTGTAGGTATTTATTACTTTTGTCTTGGGTTTTTCGTTATTTTTATTTCATACACATTTGAAATTGTTGCTGTCAGACGAAATAGATCTTTCTATTTTTGACGTGGAATCTCTTTGTCCGATCTGACGTTTGCTACAATGTGAACATCCGACTTCGAGTTTATTCCCTGTCTCGAATGATATACCTATATCTTCACGGTTCGACGGCGGGGGATTCAAACTAGCTCAACAAACTAACCCTGCATGTGTAATGCATGTCAAAACTTACGTTTTACGATGATGACGTAGAGTGGCGCAGTAGATGAACCGCAAACTGTACCATGTTTCTGGTCACTGAAAAATTCCGTAATCAATCCATACTGCGTGCTCAGGCTGAAATAGTTCGTATATTACATTCAAGTCGAAGCTGTATGCAAAGTGTTATGAACGTTGTCTATACTTTATATTTGTTTATTATAATAGAATGCGACTATATTTCGATAAAAATATGTATATTTGAAAAACACCGAAGGTGACTGCACATTTTGCCGATTTATGTTCAGACTGGTTTCCTTCATTTCTGGGAAGAGCACAATGGAAACCAGACCGCTCAAGAAGCCCCATACATGGTTGTTACATTCACACTGTGTGAAAATAGCGGGCTGTACGAAGGGAATTGAATCATAGCCGGCCGGCGAAAGGAAGGATCGAGAAAATATCCTCGTGGATTCGGCAATTTTTTTGAAATGATAACTAGATCAATACCAATATCAAACTGTTAATTATAAGCAGATTATCTGGGAATATTGTCGATGTGTCCGTGTTCTATTGTATTCACTGGACGTTGCGAATAATTGATTTGCCCATCCTGCATATTTTCCCCGTGCCAAAAAGCAATGGAAGGATTGTTACTAATCTCTGTTGTCGGTGACACAAATACATAGTTTCCAACGTAACATAAGTTACATCTGTTAAATTCGCTGTGTTTATACATCGACTGTTATGGATTAGGGGGAAAAACGGCTGTTATATTCACTTCCGGTGTCAAATGATAGATGTTAAGTATATTCACGGATAAGGTTCTTAGTGGGCATGGTGTACGGATGAAGCCAAAATGTTGTACCCCAGTCATACAGTTAATATGACAAAGCCTCAGATTTTGCCATTTTCAATACTGTTCCGTAATATTATGCTTGACCACATGGAATAAAGGCTGACTCACACCTCGCCGATTCTGTTGTAAGAAACTGAATCGGATAATTATTCCCAAATTCGTCGCCACAATATGTTTGCCTCACATCTGCATGGTCAAGCCAAACATATTTGCAGGCGCGGTCACTTTGATATCACAACGTGATAAAGAGCGAACAACCAGTCGCGATAAAATCAAAGCAGTCCGACTCCACTTGCTTGCGACGAACTCTTCGGTAAAGGCATTTTCGCGATTCTGTGTAAGCTACACAATGACCAGATCGTAAGGAAACATAATTCTGTTATTCAAGCCTCCTCATTGAAGGCCTTCAAGAATCGATTGAACTGCTACTGAGAAAGTGGGAGATTATACTTGGCTTAATTTTCCCCCGAAAATCGGGGACGATTGCGAAGGTACATGTGTATACGACAACACTTGACTGAATCGCTTGCGATTTGTTTCCCCTCAACCATTATATTGGAATGACAGAAACGGACCGAAATAATCTCGGGTAGGATTTATCAAATGTAGGAGTCTTCCGGCTAAATAAATAAATGAGATTTACCCTGTTTTCACTGAGCTTGTTTATATGCTTAATACAATATTAGACAATAGTTCGATAGACGTTCATTCCTCGGTTTGTTACACTGCAAGTCTAAGATTTTGCCTCTATTTTCTTTTCAGCGCTCAGTATGATAGGGGCAGGGGCGTGTGTCTTTCTCACATTGCTCATACACACTTGGAATGAGATGCTGCTGATATCCTCTCTTTTTGGGGCGGCCATTACCATATCATCCAACAATATCGAGATCCTAGCGGTAGAACTTTTCCCTACGGCAGTCAGGTCAGTACTCTCTTGTCTACCATATCAGTAAAGCCCAAGTCCCACTTAAGCGAAGTTGTTTACGAAACTTTGCAATGTATTGGTCGTAATGTTTCGTAATAAATCGCTTTACAAAATACGGTTTTCTCGTCATTTGGGGCGAATAGATACGATATGTTTACGGATAATTACGACTGTTTGCGATGCAGTTACGAGGAAATACGATACTTTTGCGACAGCTAGCGATATTCGCACCCAAATTGAGGCGATTCAGTGCGATACAGTTGCGAATATGTGCGATGTATTTGCGAACTTTTACGAAGTGCATACGACTTCTTGCCATTATTTCACGATGTCTTGCGAATACGTACGAAGGTGTGTCATGACTGTGGTAAATTTGTTGTAAAAACGTGATAAAAACATTGTATAACAGTAGAAAATTACTCGTTTGTGGCAACGATTATTCCTAACTAGTCTTTAAATTCGCAACGGTGTCGTAACTTAATCGTAAGTCATCGTAAATTAGTTGTACAAGACTCACCATAGTTGTAAGTGCTATCGCAGTATATTCGGCGATTTTGTCGTAAAGTAAGTGCGACTTTCGCATATTTGTCGGAAAATGTTTACGATTACTTCGTATACCATCATTTCCTGTCGTAAGTTATCGTAACTATTCGTATTTATTTTCCACTTGACGGTTATTAACGAAACTGGTACCAATAAGGCGATTAAATTACGACCTAATTACAATGCATTACCACGTAGTTACGACGCCTTACGATTATTTACGATGAAATTACGAATATTTGCGATTTGAAGCAGAATCGCATTGCTTGGCGAATTTTTTGAACATTTTGAAATTGGCGCGGCCATAAACCCGAGGCGACGATTTTCTTACGAATTGAAGCGATGACTTACGAATCATGGCGAATGTCTTTACGAATAGCTTGCGCGTATCTAAAGCCCCAGTCACACTGTCAAAAATTGGGTATTGGTGGTCATTCTTGGCTATTCGTACAGGCATCTTGCCGGGTTCGTCGCAGATCGTGACCGTTCTTGCCTATTCTTGGAGGGAGTACGAAAGTTTTGAAATCTTCAAAACATTCGCCGGCCAAGTACGATTAAATGGTATACGTATGGCATTCTTGGCACCATCCTACTGCGTTCTTGCATGCATTATCCTTCTATCGTGTATATTCATGGGTAGTCGTAGTAGTTCTTTCGGTCACAAATCAGCAAGAATGCCGTACGCATTGTACGATTGTTGGACGCATTCTACGCTTCTTGTACGATCATACTACGATACTGCATTCGTACTCGCATCATATTGCATTCGTACTCACATCGTACTGCATACGTACTTATTCGTAGCAGATTATCGAGCATTCGTAGTGGGTTCGCGGGCTGTCGTCTTAATGCGTAGGGCGTTCTTCATTGAATCGTACTGCATGCGTACTGATTCTTGTTAAATGCTTATGGCTGTCGTACAAGGAACCTACGGCATGCGTAAGGGATTCGTAGGACAGTTTCAAAGAGGCTCTCTACAGGCGAATTGACACGAATCGACAAGATTAAAATATTCGTGGTCATTGGCCGGCATTCTCCACCCAATTCTTGACAGTGTGACTGGGGCTTTACCAATACTTACGATCTTAAATCGTCAAGCTTCGTAAAGGAGTTCGCCTAAGTGGGACTTGGGCTTCTTTAGGCCATGGGCCAAGCCTCATGAATGGACCATTCGTTGCAAATTTCTGGGGGCAACTCAATTGTTATCTTAAAAGTACTCCATGGGTATTCTCTCTTCCGAAGCAAATAGTTTCCCCTTGTTCTGTTGTATATTAATTGGGAAATTCACGAAACAGAAGTCTCCAGTTATTTAGCATTGAAAGGGGGAGATACCTCTCATTATAACGCCCATCATTTAGTTTGCCATGAGTCAGGGTGTCTTGGATGAAGTTACCCTAATTTGCAATGAGATACTCTAATTGACAATTTAACATGATAGAGATAGGATTGAGACACCCCTTTATCAGGAACAAATACTTCGTGTTTTGGGGCTATTTTGGAGGGGTAATATTTTGGACACTTCTTACCGTTAAACATGGTTAGGCACTTTTGCACATATTCGAAAAGGAGGATATTCACTAGTAATGTGTGCTTATATCATTATTCCCACCACTGTTGGATCTTGGGTCGAACCTAATTATCTGTATTTAGGAATAGATCTCAACCTTCAAGGTTTGAGTCCTTCACTCCAAATATATATAACGTGATATTTGCGCTTGTATCTTCCTTAACAAAGGTCTTCAAGTCTTGCTCTCAAAATCTGAATTTCCGCCACTTGCCAATTTTGGTATTCTGTGATATTTACAAAATTGGTCTGGTGTTGTTTCTTCTGAAGATGGGCTATAATGTCAGCAAAGTCGGAATGTAAATTTGCGCTTCTTACAAGACCAGGTTTAAATCCTCTGTCGTGAAAGATTTATACAACTTCAGAGAACAAGGGTCTTACTTCTATTTGGCCAGGCAGCTTCTCTCGCAGGTGACATGTGTCAGAGTCCCATCAAACGAAAATAGTGTACGTGTACCTTTCTTCTGTTTGTGGACATTATCACATTCACTATAACGCCAGTATTGTAGTACTTCACACTGGATAACCTTGCCATTGTCATTGAACTTGTTATTACAGCTTTCACCACATGGGTTACCCTTACTAACACTGACCGCTTGTTACATATCCACATGTTAAAATACGCGACAACACGGGCCTAAGCATAGTGTCATACAGGAACCGAAGAGCTACGATTATTCAATAGCACTGCGAACCCAAATGATGGAAATTGATGGGATTTGTGAGCGTCAGATGTGAACAAAGTCTCAAAGTAGAAAACATGGACGTATAGCCCTTACCAAAAAATCCTATAGGATCCAATGGGACAGATGATCTGTCCTATATGATCCAATGGGACAGATGAGCTGTCCTATATGATCCAATGGGACAGATGAGCTGTCCTATAAGATCCAATAGGAAAGGTGGTCTGTCCTATAGGATCCGATAGGACAGTTACTTCTGTCCCTTAGGATCCTATAGGACAGATAATTCTGTCCTATAGGATCCTAAGGGATAGAAAAATGGATTATTCTATGCTATAGAACATGCATGTGTCCTATAGGACAGCCATTCTATCCATTAAGAATTGTTTTTGTCCTTCACATGTGACAGAGTGTGAGGAACCAAACACATTTTACATGCATACATTGTAAAGAAAAGCACATAATAGGTGGAAAATGTGAAAAATCTCATAAAAGCAATGTTTTTTTTTATTATTTTTTTCTGCATGATACATATTTACAAATATTGAACATAAAGCAAGAAATCAAAGTATTTTGTCTGTTATCATTCGCAAATATTAGCACGAGTATGTAAGCTTATATACATGTAATGATATATGATCCAACTGATACAATGCTTCATTGATTAATTTATTGGAAGATATGAATTTAATCCAATTTCTGATACACAAATTAAAACCCAATTTAAACATGTAAATTCTACATTCGGAATTTCTGCCGACTTTTAATTACATCAATCGAGGCATCGAGGCAGTAAATCCTAATAGATTAAACAGATTCTGTTTTTTAAATCTCTGTAAAATGGGGTCTTCGATGGAATTTTTTTTAACTGTGGAAATGGAATTAAAAATCAGAAAAAGGAGCATGTTAGCGCATTACCTCGATTTCAGTATTTGTTAGTCCACGGCAGGGATCAGCAAATGTACTATACAATGACATAATAATGCAATTCGTAAATACAGAATATGCATATATATACAAATACTAACATGGTAAACAATCTTCTTGAAAACCAAACTTTATATTCGCTTTACTCCAAAGGAGACAAAAAACATCTAAAGTGATTCATTACAAAATGTTAGTTGACCATGTAATCATTTTAGATGTATATGGTTCTTAACTATTCATAGTTAAGACCGCAAATAGGAAGTGTCCATACTGTTGTAAACCATCTGATTGTTCAATAAGCTTATTGAGATCAAAATTAATCTCCATTTTTGGACAATCGATCAAGTAAATTTGAACAGTTCATCAAATCTAGAAAATAAAGTATAAGCTTACTATCCGCAGAATTTAATAATTGGGAATTTTCACCTTATAGTTCAATTGTTTATTGACACAAAATAAATTTCTTCCAATGAATAAAAAAAATATCCCCTCATGGTGGCAACAGATTTCCAGCAGATAAGGCAGCAGATGTAGAAATGTACTTTTTTTGATTGATTGAAATTGTAGTTTAAGGGCCGCTTCCCATACGGATTTCTCGGCCCATCAACTCAATGTTTTATTTAAATTTCACGGTACATTTCTTCGTTAATTTAAGATCTTTTGCAGCGCTAGATATTAAAATAAATAATTAAATAATGAATAACAATAACAATGAGGAAACATAAATACTAGTACTTTTTTCTTCATCTCCTCTGGTTTTATAGCATTTCCAAAAGAGAAACAGCTTGATACAATGTGTGTGTATCGTAACAAAGAATTTTGGGTTTCAGTGGACGACAGAGGAGGCCTAAATAAGCCTGCGTCGCAGCGAATATAAATAAATAATTTACAAGAGTTGAATGTTGGAAAACAGGGGGTAGTCTTCCACATTGTCTAATGCGTTAATTTCCCGATCAAAGATAAAGTGGGCTTATTCTACCGGTACGGTACTGCATTAAACTGGTCTGAAATACCATTTCTGCTCACGCTGTTTCAAATAGTTAATGCTACCATTGTTTACAGATACCGTTAAGACTTCCGCCCGTCATGTTATGACTTTTCCCAGCGAACCAAACTCCCCCCACAGTGCAATATGATCTTTTACCGGTTCGCCCTGATTACCCTGAACGAGCAAAAAGTTATATACCGGCTGTCCTATCAACGGAAATATAGTACATATGTTCACATTATGTGTTAAAATCGGGGCTGAAATATCCTGAGTTTTCCCACATATAATTGTGTGTTAATTAATACCTCCCCATTTTGGTAGATACAATGACGTCACTGGGGGATTTTCCTCCCTCTGAAAAGCTTAATTTTAACACAGAAGTATATGGAAAAAACTTCAAAAAGTATAGTTCAGAATCCATTTTAGCATGATAATTTGAAGAGATGTACTATCTTTCTCTTCACCAAGTTGTAGAAATTTATCTCAAGTTTGAGCTAAGATTTTTAGTAAAAACCTGCTACGCCCCATTGAGGCCTAGGTTAAAAATCCATCAGTTGCGCGGGTGGCAATTACGGCACCGTAATTGATAGAACAGCCGATATTTGTTAGGAGTTGCTGTTACTTCCGTTGTATCTAAAATCGGGGCTGAAATATCCTGAGTTTTCCCCCATATAATTGTGTGTTAATTAATACCTCCCCATTTTGTTAGATACAATGACGTCACTGGGGGATTTTCCTCCCTTTGAAAAGCTTAATTTTAACACAGAAGTATATGGAAAAAACTTCAAAAAAGTATAGTTCAGAATCCATTTTAGCATGATAATTTGAAGAGATGTACTATCTTTCTCTTCACCAAGTTGTAGAAATTTATCTCAAGTTTGAGCTCAGATTTTTGTAAGAAAATTGTTCTTGAAAATTGAAAAAAAATCTATCTGATAATAATTTACCTTCAAACCTGATTGGGAAATTCTGTCAAAATACTACATTTGTTTTTCAATATGTTATCTAAACGATGATACAAGTTATCAATATAACTATTTTGGTGGTTGGATACAGCGACAAAATGCGACGAATTCTTCAATGAATACCAACAACAACAACAGCTTGAATTAAAAAATACACAAACTTTACGTAAGACTTCAGAGATCGTATTAGTGACATATGGGTTTCATTCGAATAAAATAAAGATATCAATAATATCAATCTCTACATAGTGTTATCAAAATAGTATCATATTTGTGTAAGAAATCTTGTTGAATTTAGATTTTATAATAAAATTAATAAGTTTAATAAATAATTAATTAATAATCAGTTCAATCCAAAGATTTTATAATAAAATTGGACATAATGAAGAAAATAATTTTAGAAGAATACACCAGTTCTAACATGATTTTCAACAAAAAAATGTCCATTAATGAATACTCTACCCTCTTCATTATCACCAATTATATACAGATAATATTATTCTATTTTCCTGGTAGTCTATTACATTCGCAATTGACTTGCTGGCATTAATTCAACAATTTGAGGAGAGTTATCTCCCCTGTATCGGTATATTTTAATTGGCCACTGGTGGCGCCACCATGCTGTCATATGAGAACAACAACAACAACAGAAAAACATGCAAGATAGAGTGCAAAAAGGAAGTTGATTTGTTCATGTTAAGCTGGAACTATTGAGGTTTAAAGAACTGTATTGCAGATGGTGATGAGTGAATCTACATGTAGTGATGGTAAGTAAGTTATAAATATAATTATAATGTTATAACTTAATTGGCAAAACAATTCTAATTTCTAGTTAAACTCAGAATGTTGTAATGTGGACCCTCTATGAGCTTTAACTATCAACAAGTTTCTCTTCATATACTTGACATATTAAACAAATGATAATCTTCTCAGTAACTACTGCAGCACTTAACCTTATATTTGCAGTCAAAATTGGTGAAATAAATCAGTTAGCCTCATTTAGCCTGGAATTCACAAAGAAATATCCATAACTCAATCTGTCTCAACATTCCTTTCAGATCTACCCAGGTTCATCAAGGCAGTGTGAATTGTCATTGTTGCATTGTCAGCTGGAAAATCCCAGGCTTGGGGACCTCATGTGAAGATTGGCTATGCACCCCTGGAGGAAATACCCCGGAGGGTGAGATATATAGGTTATATCACACCACTGCTTGTGTATTTCCTGTTCATGTCAAACCGTAGGATTTAACTTGCTAGGAAGTTTGAGGGGGGGGGGGCATGTTAGCTCTCAATAAATCAGTTGACATCCTCACTTGTTGTTTTGAAATGTTTATCGTTTCCTGCTTATATTTCCAGAAGATTTGAGAATATTTCCATACCAAAGTTCTGATGAAATCGCAAAGGAATATTTATTAAATAAATTGATAACAAATACACTGTTGGCATAACCGATATTTGCTATGATAAAAATGTGACCAGGAAAAACAGGATAAATTATGATTAGATTTCCTATAACCATGATAACAGGCTATATTTTATCTTGAAAATGAGAACATTTCATGCAACCAAACGGACATGTTCGAGGCGCACATTTCATCGACTCGGAGCAGACATGTGATCATGGAAATCATGCAGCGTCTATTGTTGAATTACTTCTTCGCCAAAGAGGAAATAGCATCAGGCAATATTACATGACCAATACAACTGGATGACGAACATTGTTAAAATCATATTAGTGTACAGTCTCAATATTTTTTCCAATTGTGATTGCATTTTCATTTAGTGTTGATCCATAATTCTGGATTCCACTTCAAAATATTTTGCTTCAAATCCATGAATACTGCTTAAGTATCATAATTTATATTGCTTTATAATACTCATAACATGCATTCAAGAATGTGTATTTTACATTAATAACAAATGACTTGAATGACTTTGGTGCTACTGGACCCAAATAATCTTTGTTCAGTGATACATGTTTGGTTTTTGCAGAGGGCACACCAATAACAATAACATCACATTTCTATGATATTTCAATGCAAATCATCCTGGTTATCGTCACATTCACTAATATCAGCATTACGCCAGTTGAATGTAGTGTAATATACCCCTAAGGTGTGTTTTTATAGTCATACCATTCAACTGTTATCTAATGCTCATAATCTTTTTGCCAACATGTACACGTGAACTCCAATCACTATAATTTATGTATCAAATCTTTTGTTATAAATATTAATTTGATGTGACCCTAACAGTTGCTTTAGTCTATTGCAATATTATTTAACGACGATATGCAATATAAAGTCAAATAACAAATATATCTAAGCAACAATGTTACAATGGATTAAATTTATTTATCTTTTCAGACGAAGAAGACCACTATTCACACTGGTAGTTTTAAATCCAGGTTGGACCATATTATGGGGCAGAGCAGATATTCTAAGGTAGCTATTGATTTATTGATTTTTGATACTGAGTTTGTGTCTTGGATTGAATGTAAATTTTATAAGGCCAATTCTCGTAAGGCACCGTTTCCAATTATCGTTCGCGAATGAATCGTTTATTTCGTCAAATTTTCTCGAAGTCGCGATTTTCCAAGGCGCGAGGGAATGGTTTTTTTTCTTCAAAATAAACGATTCATTCGCGATCGCTGTTCGAATGGGTTTTTTTCTGTTGGCAATCGTTTTTCAATCGAGAAAATTCTCGCGAATAAAAAGCGATATCGCGATTCAATCGCTTTTTAATCGAGAAAATATAAACGATTGAAAAAAAACGATTGAGGATTATAGCCGAAAGTAGTACGCCATTGGTTCAGCCTGACTGACCCGCATACACGTTCGAGTTTCTAACACTTCAGTCAGACTATATAAAGTTCGATCATTTTTTCTTCTTCCTTTTCCATTCTTTGCCTAGTGTAAAACTATAGCGTGTTTCTGTACAGTTGGCGGTTATATAGATACGATGGGGATATTGAAAGAAATTGAAAAAAATATCTATATATATACATAGGAATAATGGTTATGCATATAATTATAACTTCATATTTACATATATTTTGTACGGGACACAGGCCCGGATATGGTCAGATTGGGTCATTTGCACTTGCAATTTCGTCTATTATTTTGGGTATTTCTGTGTTTTAAAGCTGGTATTATTCCAGATTTCTTGTGTAGTATTTTTCGTGAACGTTTTGGCATCTGTGCGGGCTGAAATTTTGAGTTGATTCGTCAGATTTTCGCTGTACGCGTGGTTTTTTGTCCTACGATCACCATTTTCCTTGTGTAGGTAGATGGCGCTGTATTGAATATAACATTGTCATACGGGGTTTTGAGTCTTCGAAAACACTTAATTATTAATGTATAGCGCGGGCTATTTGTAAAAAATTTCACAACTGGTTAATCCAGTAAGAGATGAAATTATATACTATTCAGTTGGTTTTTGGCTTGAGCTTCCCTTTGGAATCATTCATAGTTCATTTATCAAAATATAAAATTAAAATAAAAAGTATTGTACATATGCGAATCCAACCGTTATATGCGATTCAATCATCATTGTGATATGTATTTGATATAAATATGAAATCACTGCCGCGAATATTCTTATAATAAATAAAATTAACTTGATGGTGATTTTTTGAACTTATTCACATCTCAATAGTTTAAAAACTGTACCAAAACATGAATGGATACCCTTTCCTAATGTATGTTTTACTATAACAAAATATACATATTTAATTACACTATTTTTCACCTTAATTAACCTAGAAATTCTCGGCTGGAGGGCTAAGCTGTTCTGGGTTATCGCCATGCGCCCATTCACACCTCTATGAAGCCTGTGCCGTAATCATTCTGATAATGCAATCAACGACGAACTCAAATCCACTTATGACCTGTACCCGGTATTTACAAAACAAGATATTGTGACTATCACCCTGTATTGTTTATACCAAGTTGCATGAATATATGAGGAAATTATCTAAAGTATGAAGGGAATGACTGAACATTAATACATTGTCGACTCACACGATTATTGAATAAACATGTAATTTTGTCATTTACGCTTCGCCAGAGTAAATCTGAGCGCGAACGTCACAGGAAGCATGGTACAGGTATATGTATAGATATTTCCAGCATACGCCCTACTTCGGCTTGTAGGAGACTATAGATCGTGAATCATATATATTATTCGGTTATCTTGCGCATTTATACAGTATAGTATAGTAATATAGGTTTTTCCATCGACAAATCCCCAATCAACATTACATGTAGTTCCCAGTTCGCCGATAGAGCGGCGTACGACGGCAACACGGCCTATGTGTCAAATATCACTCCGCTTCACGATTCTCTCGCGCCTTGAAAAAAACCGATTCTCTCGCGGTTGAAGATTCGCGATCAAGAACGGATCGCGCATGGGTAAACGATTCAAAAACGATATCGCGAGAGAATGGTTTTTTCCAGAAAAGGTTCAATCGTTTTTTCTCATTTTTTTTCTCGATATCCTCGCGACTGATTCGCGACTCATCGTTTTTCAATCGAGAAAATTGAAGAAAAATCGCGACTGAAGAAAAAACGATTAATGGAAACGATCCCTAAAGCAAGTAATTACTTGTATTCTACAAGTTGCTGCTACAAGTCACACTGTGCGAATGGGGCTGTAAACAGAGATGATTCTTAACTAATTGATATATCATGTATTTTGTAGAAGACTCTGCCAGTTATAGAAGACGACAGTGATGAGGAAGGAAGTTCGTTTGCTGAAACATCAGAAACATATGCTAATGTAAGTATAAATTACATTATTGACAGTGCACCACATAATGTAACCATACTATAGTTTTCTCCATCACATCTACATGTAGCTTTCATTTTTCGTGTTTGCATTTTTCGTGAGTGAAATAGTCCTATAACAGTCGACCAACACAGGCCATATTCATACAGCATCAGCATTTATTTAACTACAATGTAGTTTGTCATTCAAAAGTCCATGAACTGATCAAATACTTAATCCTTTGTTTCCAGATTTCCGACATCGAGAGTGTTGCTGATAATGATGGCACTCTGCGACAGACATTACGAAGAATTGAGGAAGAAAACAGGAAGCTACGAGCAGACATTGGCGATCTTCATGAAACTTTGCAAAGTCTGAAAGGTAAGTCTGGCTCAGCATTCTTTCTGTATGCAATATGGCCAAATTAGGGAATAAGACGTATGCATGAATATGTATTTGGAAATATATGGAAGGGAGATGGTATACACATATTATCTCCTTTGTAATATAATTACCTCAGTTAAATAGCGTGAGAATGTACACATGATCCGTATTGTAATTTAACTTTCCTCAATATGTTATGGTGCATTTGTGACTATATTTCTATTGTTCTTTTTTTCTCATTAGATCTTCCAAGAATGGTTTTGGACTTGACACAACTTGTACAGGAAGTAAAGCAAAGCTGTCAGTGCAATTGTGCTCAGGAGACAACTACCCCAGCGAGACATCCCTCACCGATGGTGCATGCTGCGTCACTTGTACCAGAAGTACGAGTCCTCTCTCTGCCGACAACCCAGTCACCAGCTCCATCTCCAGTGGTTGTTCCAACACCAGGAACCCTGGGACAGCAATCTCTAGTTTCCGCCATCTCACAGCTTACCAACGAATCAGATGTTGACCTTGTAAGTCATGTTTTTTTATCGTTCATAATAAACAAAGGCTTTATCTATCCTCGATTACAAACTCTTAGACGAAGGCCTTCCTACCAGAGGGTCTATATGTAATGATATATACAGATAAAGATAAATTGGGAATTCCTTACATCAATACAATAGGTTTAAAACAGAGATACCTGAAGAACAATTTTATAGTGAGTTTAAATACTCAAAGGGTCTTCTAAAGATGACTGATCATTTTGGTAACCTATGGAAACATTTAGTTGATGCTATTTATATTCATGCAGAATATTACGACAGTTTTTTTTATTATCTTTCAGGCGGTAGTGTCTGGTAATGTGTATCTGCCAAGGCGAGTTGTACAGAGCATTAACCGGATTGATCCCCGAAAGATGACCATGGATCTAATGTCCGCTTTATTCACAAGAGCTGAGATGGCAACCCACACGCTGACTGGTGTGAAGTCAAATGCCAGACCTGATGCCGAGGTGAAACCACAGATTGATCAGGACAAAATAACTGCTATACAAGGTAATTGTTCTTATCTTCGAAAATATCTCTGATTCCTTATAGATTCTTTTATCAGATTTATGTACTGTGACAAAAACATTTTGAGCATTTAGTTTCTCATAAGACCAGATATTCGAATTAAATTGCCCCGCTATAATAAAATGCTGTAATATTTAAATAAGGAGCTAATCAAAGTAAATTTGCCTAAGTATTAACCTTGGTTACCCACAAACTTGCAGCTGCCTATTTGACTGAATATTTAAATTGGGGTTCCAAGCCATTGGCAGGTTTAATGCATTTCTTTTCTGCCCTACAGTCCTCCAGCCCTACTTCTAAATGTCATTAAGTCATGTGCTAATTATATATTTTCTTCTACCTCTTTCGCCAGAGTACTGCCAAAAGAAGTTTCCTGGCAAGGATAAGATCATCCGGTATGCTATGAAGGCCAAGCTGAATGGTGAGCAGAAGTGCTATAGACGGAAGGAGAAGCACTGAGAGACTCCCCACATTATTCCCCAGTCACAACACTGATATTATATCATTGTAAATATGTATATATCGTCTATATTTATGTGTATCGGGAGTTATTGTGTATACAATAAAATGTCTGTATTTTGCACAGATCATCTTCTGTTAAATGTCTTCATGGGTAACATGTCTTATAGTACCTGTGTGTTATCTGAACATTACTGATCAGTTTCTGTCCAGTACACAGTAATCATCTGATCAGTACTGTTTAGAGAGCATACAATGATGTTCCATGTAGTTACTGTGAGAGGTTATTCTTTTAAAAACTCAAGGACGCTGTGTATATGCCATGACTTCAGTGATATCAGGGAACGGAAGCGAGTTGACCTGATCCAATTTATTTAGTGAAATCCACAATTAAAGGTCAACATCATTTTCAGAAGAGCACCCTGAAAATAGCTATGGAATATCGATGGAACTTCATAAATGATGCTACAGGACAGTCCTATAGGATTCAATAGGACAGTCTTATAGGATCCAATAGGACAGTCCTATGGGATTTCTACAGGAAAATGTCCTATAGGATTTTGCCTGTAGAACAGTCCTATAGGATTGTCCTATAAGATCCTATAGGACTGTCCTATAGGACAATCCTATAGGACTGTCCTATAGGCAAAATCTTATGAGATCCTATAGGACATTTTCTTATAGGAATCCTATAGGATTTTTTGGTAAGGGGAAGACCATCCCTGTGTCTGAGACGACTAATGCGTTACAACATCTTAAAGATCATGAGCGCACAAGCCCTGTCGTTTTAAATACCTCAAATTTCATAATTTGTTTGACCAGCATTCATCCAACCTGACCCGTGATTCAGTGGAGATACATATATATTGGCATCGAGCGCTAGTGTCTCTTGAAAAGTTCTGAAAACTATATCAAAATACATAGTTCTGTTGTTTGAGTTCTCTCCCTTTTCACGTCAACGAATGCAGTTTATTAACAGTCTCTGGTAATATTCAAATTAGTCATCACACTGGTAAAGCGTCTTGAGTAGGTGTTGGGTATATAAGCATCGTTAGTCTTACAGTACTGTACCATGGAGATGTGCGAATCACACAATTCGTAGCTTTACTATCTTATATGCAACTTATCTACATCAATATATATGTCGGCTAGTTGGTAATTTGCATGACAATGCCTGAAGCACTAGGTCGGATGTTGATACAAATATCTCCCTGTTAGACCACGTTGATGTGATGATGAACACCTGAGCACATCAAATGTCAAGCCTGGTGGTGATTCACGAAAAATCTAACATGTGTTGGACAATAGAGACAGAGAGAGAGTGTAAGTTGGAGTCCATCAGATTTTGTTGTTCAAACATCAAGTCGGAATCTGAAAAGTACATCCGAGATATCATATGGGGTCTCGTAATATGGCCGATCTCAATTTTTGAGTTGGAAAAGGAATAAAAAGACAGATTTGTGTCTATTACATTGATAATTGTTTTCTGTTTATTTTTCTGAAACATACATGTATTACAAGATGGATTCAAAAGCGAGTCCCATTCCTGTAAACGTTATAGCAAACGTGGATATGCCCCATCCATACTACATGTAGTTTGCATAATACGAGATCCAACAAACTTGAAAAGATATTGTCTTTCCAAAAATGATTTATTCAGCTGTCTGGAATTATAGCTGGACGTCACGGTGCTGATTGACGTCATTTCAGACAGTTCATCAGAATCGTTATCTAGCTGTGACGTCGCATCTCAAACGACCACATCCTGTCGTTTTCAAAGGGCATGAAAATGTTGTACTCTGGCTGATATTTCCTACCTTTGGTAGTGCGAAAATGCTATACAAGTCACCTCTCACAACAATTGAACACAAGAAAGTAGCAGGATTTGGTACCACTTGGTAGAACCTTTTGAGATGAAATTGGCCCTAAAATTGGCATGTCTCCAACATTCTTTCAGCATTGGAGCATGCTAAGGCACCTCAGTATTTTTATTCAACAACAAAGGTGTCAAAACACAGTAAGAGCAAGTATATCAGTCAGAGAAATTCCCAATGGTTCACCAAACATCAAGCCATCTTCATGCACCGAGTCAATTTCGGCAGTCGTGCTCTGAACTTTCATTGCTATATCAACCCGCCAATGTCTTCAAAATCAATGGGGCTAGTATTAACTGCTATGTACAGATGTACATCACCTGCTTACTGAATTGTTGAGAAATAGGGCGATTGAAACCGAGAACAAGCATGAACATTCCATGATAATATAAGAATATCAGCGCCTCTGTTTAATCATATTTTTTCTAAGCTTGCTTGAGGTTACATGTAGTTGCCATTTTGAATCAATACCAAAACGAGCTACCCTTTTCTCTTTGTCACAGTGAATGTCTGCTATGAAACTGGCATGACCATGAAAAATAGTGGGCTGCTAAAGCAAGGGAAGTTCGTAGCGTGAGCGTAAGGGCGGACAGATATGCCAGGCAAATGAAAAAATGGGCGAAGTTGAACGAAAACCTACGAGACTATCCTGCCAATCTGATTAAAACCAGATCTACAAAATTTCTCCCCATCTTTCCCTACCGCTATGTAGATCTGGGCTCAAGTGATAGATTCCTGTAATGCTGAGGCCAATGTCATAGCAAAACTAACTATGCCTCAGCAGTTTTTAACATTTGTGTTGAGTTGAATAGGTGATATTCCAATGCCACATGCATTTTTTCTGCAGCAGGAATCCTAATTGTGAGGACTGCAAGGTGTGTATACAGGGGCGTCGGTGGAATTGGGGGAGGGGGGTATTAGTGGTTAGCAATGCGATATCAAAACATACATCGGAGACGATATACATGTAGTCTTCCACATGCTGCATTCCTATTTCGTCTTTTAAAGTCTCATTTCAATTTTTTTTAGATATCGAGGTAATGGACATACGGACATGACAACAATACCCGTCGAACAAATTGGACAAGGGGTGAAAAATGGGACGGAAGATCTTTTCACCTTTTAATTACTATATCTCTGGATAATCCCTAAAGGAGTTGGGATATACAACTGTCATTAAATTTTCCATTCTACACCTACAGTACTTGAAATAATCACCGTCTTGAGGCATACCAACAACTGTAATCAGATAACAGTAGTGAGGTGGAAACGTTATGTGAAATATATCAAGAAGTTGTTATCCATAAGAAACGTGTTCATCTACCTCCAGCTTCTAAAAACATATTTTTATCGCATCCCAACTGTCAATCTTGTTAACAAAGAGTCATCATGCCATACATGTATTGGAATGATGACGGTCAGCCACTTGGAGAAGACTACTCATTCCACAAAGTCCTGTAAGAGTCTACTTCTTACTCTCTTTCGTTTTGATCTTAGTTGGCCTGTTGCTTGGGGTACACCATCTGCCACACTGCTGTTGGACTCTGCTACATGTAGCTTCTTTACTTTTACTTCCTTCCTCTCCACCTTCTCTCTATTCTTGGGGTGACAAGTTCTTCGCACCTGATAGTCTTTTCCAGTCTTCCTAACATTTAACGGCTCTTTTCCCTTGTTAGACTTTGCTTCCACCCTGTCCTCTGATACTCGTTTCACTGCTCGCTGCCTGTCGGCTGCCTTACCTTTCCTTCCTCTCTGCTTGGCAGTCAGGGCAAACAGTTTGTCCCGGAGAGTTTGACCACCTTTTGTTCTCTTTCCTTCTTTTACAGCCTGCATTTGAGTCTGGCCTAAAATGAACTCGGCCAATCGAGCATGAGCGAGTTTCCGAGACCACTCTTTGAAATACATCCTCCATTGATCAATGGGTATATCAGGGATGGACAACTCACAGGCCTGCTCAAATGTATCCCACAATGCCACTGTGTTTTCCACCTCGGCCATACAAACCTTGGAAAGTGGAAAAAAGTAAATCGAATTACTGAAGTGCACCTGATGTATAAAGGGCTTACATAAGTCATGAGCTATGATAGCAGATAGAAAATGAACAAAAAACTTTTCTTGCCCTTTTGAGATAGCTACCTTCGAAGTCCCAGTGTGAACCCCAGATTGCTCTTGTAACTAGAGGTTACGCTTTGACTCTTGGGTTGCCGCTCCGGCATGAAGCCTATGCTGGTTGTTTTTTTTTAAGCAAAAGCATACGTCTCCCCCAACCTCCCACCTTGCCTTGAGTGGGCACATTATTTAAGGGAAAGTGCTATAAAATTAAAGTAGCAATAAGTGTTCTAAACAAAGCTGCGCATTTAAATTGTTGCAGTAGCCCAGTGAGTCGGGATTTATATAGCAATTAGTGACTTGCCGACACTTACAGCGTCCAACCAATGTGAAATACATGTAATTGTGAAGCATCAATTATTTTGAAACTAATCTTGCAGACAAGGCCTGTATATACATGTACAAGTTGATGGACGGACAGACGGACACCGGATGAACGCACGCACACACACCAAAACCTAATCAAATGAGGGGGCCATCCCATTGAAGCTTCCATCCAAGTGTGGTGAAATTCCGTCGAGTAGTTCTCGAGATATCTTGCAGACAAGAAAAGGGGACGTACACACAGACAGACAAACGGACACCGAACACGGATGAACGCATGCACACAAACCAAAACCTAATCAAATGACGGGGCCATCCCAATGAAGCTTCCACCCAAGTTTGGTGAAATTTCGTCCAGTAGTTATCGAGATATCTTGCAGACAAGAAAAGGAGACAGACAGACAGACGGACACCGGACACGGATGAACGCACGCACACACACGAAAACCTAATCAAATGAGGGGGCCATCCCAATGAAGCTTCCAAGCTTGGTGAAATTCCGTCCAGTAGTTCTCGAGATATCTTGCAGACAAGAAACGGGACGGACGGACAGACAGACAGACAAACGGACACACACTAAAACCTAATCAAATGAGGGGGCCATCCCAATGAAGCTTCCATCCAAGTTTAATGAAATTCCGTCCAGTAGTTCTCGAGATATCTTGCAGACAAGAAAAGGGGACGGACGGACAGACAGACGGACAGTTGGGGTAGACATAATTAACCGGAATCTGACTGGCTAAATGTACGGTAAAATGATCGCAACTGAATCTGAGAAGGAACTCTAGGAAATAATTAGATTGAAAATCCAATTTAATAGATTGGAATTAGTCCCCAATCTATTCTATTCATACTCGAAATATTAGAGTGAGAATTTCAGTCTACGGTAGATTCATTCGATAGTTTCAATCTAATAGATTGGTATTTTCAATCGAAAAAAAGATTGTTCACTAATTTCAATCTGATAGATTGAAAAGTCAATCTAATTATTTGAGAGAGAACACAAGTGTTCTGAGAACCCCAACATCTCGCCTTGTGGAGTAATCCGATGACGCTGCAACAGTAATGAGAGGATGGCATTGCCAGTCTCGACCAAACCAAAATAATGTCGTTAGGCTATAAATTCATAGTCAGAAAGGAAGCCGCTGAACATTGTCATTGTAACATCAGATGATCAGTATTTTCTTTCTTTTTCGGGGCTTTAGATTACACTAATTTGGGCACCCCTCTGTTCGGCGCGGCAAAAAATTTTAGGCATGGAAATGCGCCCAAATTAGTGAAAATATTCCCAAGTCCCCGAATTCTGACAACAATAGGTACGGTAGGCTTTCGGTCAAATATGAGACTTCATTGATGAGGAATCTCCATCAACATAACTGAACATTGATTCTCAATGAAAGAAAATAATTTTAAAAAAAGTTTACCGTCGTAACTAACGTATAATCCATATGTTTTTTCATAATTATTCTTGAGTTTTTTTAAATAATGTTAACAAAGAACCTTATGATTTCCAGGGAGCGCAATATCTCCCCTTAGTTCATAAAACAAGATAAGCGTTCTGAGAGCCCCAACATCTCGCCTTGCGGGGTCATCCGCCGAAGCTGCAGCAGTATCGACAGCATACATGTAGAGCAAACAATAACATCTGGAACAGGTGATGTGGTACAGACAATAATGTCGAAAAGATTATCTGGTACAGACAATAACAGGAGTCCCATGTGGGATTACTGCCATACAGGTTAATCCCATGTAGGATGGATCGGTCAGTGCCATGGGATTACTGCTGCATAGGGCAGCCCAGTGTGAGATTACTGCTGGACAGGTCGGTCTCATGTGAGATTACTGCTGGATAGGCCAGTCCTGTGTAGGATTACTGCTGGATGGACAAGTTCCGTGTGTTATTACTGATGGATAGTCACCTGTGGGATTACTGCTGGATAGTCCAGTCCTGTCTCGGATTACTGCTGGACAGGTGAGTCTCGTATGGGATTACTGCTGGATAGGTCAGTCACGTGTGGGATTACTGCTGCATATGCAGACCAGGGTGGGATTACTGCTGCATATGGCAATCCTGTGGGATTACGGCTGGGAAGACCAGTCCCGCGTGGGATTACTGCTGGATTACAAGCGTCTAGTCCGTCATTCATAATCCAGCCGTCGTCCATTAGAGAATATCCGCGTCCATAATCCAAAGACCTATTCCATATTCCATATAACAGTATTAGCACCAAATTAAAAAAAAACAATCATAGTATACATAAACATAGGCTTGTTTCCTGCAAGAGAGAGAGAGAGAGAGAGAGAGAATTAGGGTTTAACGTCGCATTCAGCAATATTTCAGCTATATAGCGACGATCAAACAAAATTCTAAGTAATCAATTCAAAAACTCCCGGTAAACTAATGCGTTAAACAGGTACAAAAACATTAAAATTTGTACAACAAACCAATCTCTCTCAAATAACCTAAAATACAATCCTCTTTCACTCTGCTAAAAAGATCCTCCAGCGTAGCCCCTCGATAAAAAGTATCTCTTACTGTCTTAAAATCTATGCAGTCTATGAGAATATGTTTTACCATGAGATCTTCATGGCAAGGTATACACCTTGGAATCGGCTCCTGTTTTAGTAAATATTCATGAGTAAATCGTGTGTGACCGATCCTACATCGTCTAATCATGGCCTGATCGAAACGTTTATGACTGTTCAGGTGAGTATAACCAACCGTTTTTTTGAACTCGTGAAGTTTGTTATTATCCATAGTATCCCATAAAGATTGAAACAGCTTTCTTACATAAGCGCAGATAGATGGTCTGAAATCGCTGTATGGTATTCCAACAGGGTCAACTTCTTCATCTAGAGCTGCCTTAGCCAATGTATCAGCTTCAGTGTTGCCTTTGATGTCCACGTGACTAGGCACCCAACAAAACACAATATCTATCTGTTGATCAAATCTGGTGTCATATAATTGTAGAATTTCCAAGATGGTGGGATGAGTGGAATTTCCATTTTTAATTGCTTTAAGGCATGACAGTGAATCTGAGAATATGACATTTTTTCCTTCTAGTGGATCCAATACCTTTTAAAGCTGATAATAGAGCTTTTGCTTCTGCAGTAAATATGGAACTTTTACCTGGCAGTCGATACGTTTTAGTGTTGGAACTAAAGATAGTAGCACATGCTACTCTCTCACCATCTTTAGAACCGTCTGTATAAATAGCCTGACGTGAACTGTATTTCTCTCTCAGTAGACCAAATTCTTGTGTATACACGAGCTGGCTCGTGTCTGCCTTTTTATATTTAGTCAGTGAAATATCTACCTCTGGCGTGGCTAACTGCCATGGTGGAGTTGGCAATAGCTCGTTAGGTAAAATCTGACTAACTTTAATACCAGCTGCTACAAGGTGTGGTTTCATACGGATTCCAAGAGGTGGAATAATCGAGGGTTTTTCCGAATATAAATCTGCGTACTGAGGGTTGAAAACACAGTTATATGCAGAATTTGAGTGGTTCGAACGCAGTTTTGTGATATATTGCAGCGGTAATTTAATTCTCCGAAGTTCTAAAGGAAATTCATCCGCTTCCACATACAAGCTTTCTTTGGGTGATGTTCTGAACGCACCGAGGCAAAGCCTTAGTCCTTGATGGAGAATAGGATCTAGCTTTGCCAAGTTTGATTTGCTTGCACCATTGTAAACAATAGAACCATAATCGAGTTTGGAACGAACAAGCGATCGATATAAATGAAGGAGAGTTTGCTGATCTCCCCCCCCACTTATAGCTGGCAACGACTTTCAACAAATCCAGAGCTTTCGTGCATTTGGCTTTTAAGCAATTTATATGAGATTTGAAAGTTAGTCGTTGATCAAACAATATACCTAGAAATTTGACATCTTTTACCACTTTGATTTCAGTTCCATCTAAGGTAAGTACTGGATCTTCGTGCTGGAAATATTTTCTGCAAAAGTGTATACAATTTGTCTTAGCTCTGGAGAATTTGAAACCATTTTCTAGACACCATTTCTGAATTCTGTGTAGACAAAGTTGTAATGTTCTCTCAATACTGTGTATAATTTTCCCACTACACGATATATTGAAATCGTCTACAAAAAGTGAGCCCAGGGTTTTTTTCAGACGAAAATCCTTTATCGAACTCAATTTCAAAACTTGAAAAACTCATTTTTTTTTGCGCGCCTTGGACGCGCTAAAAGTACAATAAAACTCAATTTTTCAACTTTTTAGTCGTGTAGTAGATATAAAACTCAATTTTTTATTATTTTAGTAGTACACTCCAAACAATCTTTTATTTGATCGCTTTTTCATCGCAGAGAAAAATACAAATGTTAAAAATGGCATAATAATAAACATGAATGTCCATTTTGTTATGCATGTACTTCAGAGTGAGGTATGGAGGTTCACACAAATAAACTACTGAAGTGTAATTGCTAAAGTAAATCCCATGCAACACATGCGGATATATGGAATGGACTGATAAATTACATGAACCAAAACTGACTGAACAGATTGATCATTGAG
>JAVTVY010004177.1:0-38892 GCA_036873755.1 Hanleya hanleyi | reverse complement strand
TCTCTGGCGATCTAGACGGCTATTCAGATAGGCCAGCCCGCTATTCAGATAAGACAGACCGCTATTCAGACGGACATGTAAACGGTCATTCGTAGTAGCGCCCCTAGCGTCCGATGTAGGGACTGATGGCTCCAGCTTGTAGCCCATGAAATACTCTCTCATTATACCTATTTATAAGTTCGAAGTGTATATATTATTGTCTCTGGCGATCTAGACCGCTATTCGGATATGCCAGACCGCTATTCAGACCGGCATGTAAGCGGACATTCGCAGTAGCGCCCCCTAGCGTCCGATGTAGGGACTGAAGACTCCAACTTGTAGCCAATGAAATACTCTCTCATTATACTTATTTATAAGTTCGAAGTGTATGTATTATTGTCTCTGGCGATCTAGACCGCTATTCAGATAGGCCAGCCCGCTATTCAGATAAGACAGACCGCTATTCAGACGGACATGTAAACGGTCATTCGTAGTAGCGCCCCTAGCGTCCGATGTAGGGACTGATGGCTCCAACTTGTAGCCCATGAAATACTCTCTCATTATACCTATTTATAAGTTCGAAGTGTATGTATTATTGTCTCTGGCGATCTAGACCGCTATTCGGATATGCCAGACCGCTAGTCAGACCGGCATGTAAGCGGTCATTCGCAGTAGCGCCCCCTAGCGTCCGATGTAGGGACTGAAGACTCCAACTTGTAGCCAATGAAATACTCTCTCATTATACCTATTTATAAGTTCGAAATTATTGTCTCTGGCGATCTAGACCGCTATTCAGATATGCCAGACGGCTATTCAGACCGGCATGTAAACGGTCATTCGTACTAGCGCCCCCTAGCGTCCGATGTAGGGACTGAAGACTCCAGCTTGTAGCCAATGAAATACTCTCTCATTATACCTATTTATAAGTTCGACGTGTTTATATTATTGTCTCTGGCGATCTAGACCGCTATTCAGATAGGACAGACCGCTATTCAGACCGACATGTAAACGGTCATTCATAGTAGCGCCTCCTGGCGCCCGATAAAGGAACTGAAGACTCCATCTTTTAGCCAATGGCATGCTCTCTCGACATGCCTATTTTTAAGATCCAAGCATTTATATTTTTGGCTCTGACAAGCTAAATCGCTATTCAGATAGGCCAGACCGCTATTCAGATAGGTCAGACCGCTATTCAGATCGGCATGTAAACGGTCATTCGTAGTAGCGCCGCCTAGCTTCCGATGTAGGGACTGAAGACAGCAACTTGTAGCCAATGAAATACTCTCTCATTATACCTATTTATAAGTTTGAAGTGTTTATATAATGGTCTCTGACGATCTAGACCGCTATCCGGATATGCCAGGCCACTATTCAGACCGGCATGTAAACGGTCATTCGTAGTAGCGCCCCCTAGCGTCCGATGTAGGGACTGAAGACTCCAGCTTGTAGCCAATGAAATACTCTCTCATTATACCTATTTATAAGTTCGACGTGTTTATATTATTGTCTCTGTCGATCTAGACCGCTATTCAGATAGGACAGACCGCTATTCAGGCCGACATGTAAACGGTCATTCATAGTAGCGCCTCCTGGCGCCCGATAAAGGAACTGAAGACTCCATCTTTTAGCCAATGGCATGCTCTCTCGACATGCCTATTTTTAAGATCCAAGCATTTATATTTTTGGCTCTGACAACCTAAATCGCTATTCAGATAGGCCAGACCGCTATTCAGATAGGTCAGACCGCTATTCAGATCGGCATGTAAACGGTCATTCGTAGTAGCGCCGCCTAGCTTCCGATGTAGGGACTGAAGACAGCAACTTGTAGCCAATGAAATACTCTCTCATTATACCTATTTATAATTTCGAAGTGTTTATATTATTGTCTCTGGCGATCTAGACCGCTATTCAAGTATGCCAGACCGCTATTCAGTCCGGCATGTAAACGGTCATTCGTCGTAGCGCCCCCTAGCTTCCGATGTAGGGACTGAAGACAGCAACTTGTAGCCAATGAAATACTCTCTCATTATACCTATTTATAAGTTCGATGTGTTTATATTATTGTCTCTGGCGATCTAGACCGCTATTCAGATAAGACAGACCGCTATTCAGGCGGACATGTAAACGGTCATTCGTAGTAGCGCCCCTAGCATCCGATGTAGGGACTGATGGCTCCAACTTGTAGCCCATGAAATACTCGCTCATTATACGTATTTATAAGTTCGAAGTGTATATATTATTGTCTCTGGCGATCTAGACCGCTATTCGGATATGCCAGACCGCTATTCAGACCGGCATGTAAACGGTCATTCGTCGTAGCGCCCCCTAGCGCCCGATGTAGGGACTGATGACTCCAACTTGTAGCCCAGGAAATACTCTCTCATTATACCTATTTATAAGTCCGAAGTGTATATATTATTGTCTCTGGCGATCTAGACCGCTATTCAAGTATGCCAGACCGCTATTCAGTCCGGCATGTAAACGGTCATTCGTCGTAGCGCCCCCTAGCGCCCGATGTAGGGACTGATGACTCCAACTTGTAGCCCAGGAAATACTCTCTCATTATACCTATTTATAAGTTCGAAGTGTATATATTATTGTCTCTGGCGATCTAGACCGCTATTCAGATATGCGAGACCGCTATTCAGACCGGCATGTAAACGGTCATTCGTCGTAGCGCCCCCTAGCGTCCGATGTAGGGACTGATGACTCCAATTGTAGCCCATGAAATGCTCTCTCATTATTCCTATTTATAAGTTCGAAGTGTATATATTATTGTCTCTGGCGACCTAGAGTGCTATTCAGATATGCCAGACCGCTATTCAGACCGGCATGTAAACGGTCATCCGTAGTAGCACACCCTAGCGTCCGATGTAGGGACTGATGACTCCAACTTGTAGCCCATGAAATACTCTCTCATTATTCCTATTTATAAGTTCGAAGTGTATATATTATTGTCTCTGGCGATCTAGACCGCTATTCAGATATTGCAGACCGCTATTCAGACCGGCATGTAAACGGTCATCCGTAGTAGCACACCCTAGCGTCCGATGTAGGGATTGATGACTTCAACTTGTAGCCCATGTAATACTCTCTCATTATACCTATTTATAAGTTCGAAGTGTATATATTATTGTCTCTGGCCACCTAGATCGATATTCAGGTAAGACAGACCGCTATTCAGACCGACATGTAAACGGTCATTCATAGTAGCGCCCCCTGGCGCCCGATAAAGGAACTGAAGACTCCATCTTTTAGCCGATGGCATGCTCTCTCGACATGCCTATTTTTAAGATCCAAGCATTTATATTTTCGGCTCTGACAAGCTAGACCGCTATTCAGATAGGCCAGACCGCTATTCAGATAGGTCAGACCGCTATTCAGACCGGCATGTAAACGGCCATTCGTAGTAGCGCCCCCTAGAGTCCGATGTAGGGACTGAAGACTCCAACTTGTAGCTAATGAAATACTCTCTCATTATACCTATTTATAAGTTCGATGTGTTTATATTATTGTCTCTGGCGATCTAGACCGCTATTCAGATAAGACAGACCGCTATTCAGACGGACATGTAAACGGTCATTCGTAGTAGCGCCCCTAGCATCCGATGTAGGGACTGATGGCTCCAACTTGTAGTCCATGAAATACTCTCTCATTATACGTATTTATAAGTTCGAAGTGTATATATTATTGTCTCTGGCGATATAGACCGCTATTCGGATATGCCAGATCGCTATTCAGACCGGCATGTAAGCGGTCATTCGTAGTAGCGCCCCCTAGCGTCCGATGTAGGGACTGAAGACTCCAACTTGTAGCCAATGAAATACTCTCTCACTATAACTATTTATGAGTTCGAAGTGTTTATATTATTGTCTCTGGCAATCTAGACCGCTATTCAGATAGGACAGATCGCCATTCAGACCGACATGTAAACGGTCATTCATAGTAGCGCCCCCTGTTGCCCGATAAAGGAACTGAAGACGCCATCTTTTATCCGATGGCATGCTCTCTCGACATGCCTATTTTTAAGATCCAAGCATTTATATTTTTGGCTCTGACAAGCTAGACCGCTATTCAGATAGGCCAGACCGCTATTCAGATAGGTCAGACCGCTATTTAGACCGGCATGTAAACGGTCATTCGTACTAGCGCCCCCTAGCGTCCGATGTAGGGACTGAAGACTCCAACTTGTAGCCAATGAAATACTCTCTCATTATACCTATTTATAATTTCGAAGTGTTTATATTATTGTCTCTGGCGATCTAGACCGCTATTCAAGTATGCCAGATCGCTATTCAGTCCGGCATTTAAACGGTCATTCGTAGTAGCGCCCCCTAGCGCCCGATGTAGGGACTGATGACTCCAACTTGTAGCCCATGAAATACTCTCTCATTATACCTATTTATAAGTTCGAAGTGTATATATTATTGTCTCTGGCGATCTAGACCGCTATTCAGATACGCCAGATCGCTATTCAGACCGGCATGTAAACGGTCATTCGTAGTAGCGCCCCCTAGCGTCCGATGTAGGGACTGATGACTCCAATTGTAGCCCATGAAATGCTCTCTCATTATTCCTATTTATAAGTTCGAAGTGTATATATTATTGTCTCTGGTGACTTAGACCGCTATTCAGATATGCCAGACCGCTATTCAGACCGGCATGTAAACGGTCATCCGTAGTAGCACACCCTAGCGTCCGATGTAGGGACTGAAGACTCCAACTTGTAGCCCATGTAATACTCTCTCATGATACCTATTTATAAGTTCGAAGTGTATATATTATTGTCTCTGGCCACCTAGATCGATATTCAGATAAGACAGACCGTTATTCAGACCGACATGTAAACGGTCATTCATAGTAGCGCCCCCTGGCGCCCGATAAAGGAACTGAAGACTCCATCTTTTAGCCGATGGCATGCTCTCTCGACATGCCTATTTTTAAGATTCAATCATTTATATTTTCGGCTCTGACAAGCTAGACCGCTATTCAGATAGGCCAGACCGCTATTCAGACCGGCATGTAAACGGCCATTCGTAGTAGCGCCCCCTAGCGTCCGATGTAGGGACTAAAAACTCCAACTTGTAGCTAATGAAATACTCTCTCATTATACCTATTTATAAGTTCGAAGTGTATATATTATTGTCTCTGGCGATCTAGACCGCTATTCAGATAAGACAGACCGCTATTCAGACGGACATGTAAACGGTCATTCGTAGTAGCGCCCCTAGCATCCGATGTAGGGACTGATGGCTCCAACTTGTAGCCCATGAAATACTCTCTCATTATACCTATTTATAAGTTCGAAGTGTATATATTATTGTCTCTGGCGATCTAGACCGCTATTCGGATATGCCAGACCGCTATTCAGACCGGCATGTAAGCGGTCATTCGTAGTAGCGCCCCCTAGTGTCCGATGTAGGGACTGAAGACTCCAACTTGTAGCCAATGAAAGACTCTCTCATTATAACTATTTATGAGTTCGAAATGTTTATATTATTGTCTCTGGCAATCTAGACCGCTATTCAGATAGGACAGACCGCTATTCAGACCGACATGTAAACGGTCATTCATAGTAGCGCCCACTGTCGCCCGATAAAGGAACTGAAGACGCCATCTTCTATCCGATGGCATGCTCTCTCGACATGCCTATTTTTAAGATCCAAGCATTTATATTTTTGGCTCTGACAAGCTAGACCGCTATTCAGATAGGCCAGACCGCTATTCAGATAGGTCAGACCGCTATTCAGATCGGCATGTAAACGGTCATTCGTACTAGCGCCCCCTAGCGTCCGATGTAGGGACTGAAGACTCCAACTTGTAGCCAATGAAATACTCTCTCATTATACCTATTTATAAGTTCGAAATTATTGTCTCTGGCGATCTAGACCGCTATTCAGATATGCCAGACGGCTATTCAGACCGGCATGTAAACGGTCATTCGTAGTAGCGCCCCCTAGCGTCCGATGTAGGGACTGAAGACTCCAGCTTGTAGCCAATGAAATACTCTCTCATTATACCTATTTATAAGTTTGAAGTGTTTATATAATGGTCTCTGGCGATCTAGACCGCTATTCGGATATGCCAGACCACTATTCAGACCGGCATGTAAACGGTGATTCGTAGTAGCGCCCCCTAGCGTCCGATGTAGGGACTGAAGACTCCAACTTATAGCCAATGAAATACTCTCTCATTAAACCTATTTATAAGTTCGAAGTGTTTATATTATTGTCTCTGGCGATCTAGACCGCTATTCATATAGGGAAGACCGCTATTCAGACCGACATGTAAACGGTCATTCATAGTAGCGCCCCCTGGCGCCCGATAAGGGAACTGAAGACTCCATCTTTTAGCCGATGCTCTATCGTCATGCCTATTTTTAAGTTCCAACCATTTATATTTTCGGCTCTGACAAGCTAGACCGCTATTCAGATAGGCCAGACCGCTATTCAGATAGGTCAGACCGCTATTCAGACCGGCATGTAAACGGTCATTCGTACTAGCGCCCCCTAGCGTCCGATGTAGGGACTGATGACTCCAACTTGTAGCCCATGAAATACTCTCTCATTATACCTATTTATAAGTTCGAAGTGTATGTATTATTGTCTCTGGCGATCTAGACCGCTATTCAGATATGCCAGACGGCTATTCAGACCGGCATGTAAACGGTCATTCGTAGTAGCGCCCCCTAGCGTCCGATGTAGGGACTGATGACTCCAACTTGTAGCCCATGAAATACTCTCTCATTATTCCTATTTATAAGTTCGAAGTGTATATATTATTGTCTCTGGCGATCTAGACCGCTATTCAGATATGCCAGACCGCTATTCAGACCGGCATGAAAACGATCATTCGTAGTAGCGCCCCCTAGCGTCCGATGTAGGGACTGAAGACACCAACTTGTAGCAAATAAAATACTCTCTCATTATACCTATTTATAAGTTCGAAGTGTTTATATTATTGTCTCTGGCGATCTAGACCGCTATTCAGATAGGACAGACCGCTATTCAGACCGACATGTAAACGGTCATTCATAGTAGCGCCCCCTGGCGCCCGATAAAGGAACTGAAGACTCCATCTTTTAGCCGATGGCATGCTCTCTCGACATGCCTATTTTTAAGCTCCAACCATTTATATTTTCGGCTCTGACAAGCTAGACCGCTATTCAGATAGGGCAGACCGCTATTCAGATAGGTCAGACCGCTATTGAGACCGGCATGTAAACGGTAGCCCATGAAATACTCTCTCATTATACCTATTTATAAGTTCGAAGTGTATATATTATTGTCTCTGGCGATCTAGACCGCTATTCAGACCGACATGTAAACTGTCATTCATAGTAGCGCCCCCTGGCGACCGATATGGGAACTGAAGACTCCATGTTCTAGCGTGATATACTCTCTGAACAGTCCTATTTACAAGTTCGAAACATTTGTATTATCGGATCTGGCAAGGTAGACCGCTATTCAGATAGGCCAGACCGCTATTCGGATAGCCAGAGAGTCATAAGAGCGCCCCTAGCAGCGCCCCCTGGAGTCAGATTTGGAATATGACTATGAAAACATATCAAGCAGGACTTTCTCTCTTACTGTGCAGAGTTTGGAGTTCAAAGTACTCATAATAAAGAAAATACAGATGTTTTGCTCCATGTCTGAAGAAATAATGACTGGTCCCTTCGAATAACGAACTGCGAACTGCGAACCGCGGTCTAACTTTACGAACGTTTTCCAGTTGATCGGTTTCTTGTTCCTTCAGGTGTACAACTCGAAGATACCCGCTTTGGAGAAGAGACAATGGTATATCAAATATCGATACTTTTTCCTAGTTTCCCATACCCGGTCAATCCTATATTTATCATCCTCGCGAGCCAGTGTATCAATACACAGGCTTGGTTAGTTATCGATAACAGTTCTGGACATAAATAGCTCATGGGGTTTCCACTCAACCGAACCAGTCAGTAAGCGCTCTGAAGCAGCTCATCAGGCCAATCCACAGCGAGGTTTGAGTTTTGACTGGTTTGAATTTCATCACCGGCCAGACTACCTTTGAAATCGGCATCGGGTGTCAAAGTGAAAACCGCAGGCTTCAGATACCGACGCGCTAATTAAAAACAACCGCTTCGGATGAAATGTACGAGATAATGTAATAGACGCAACGACTCGAGAACTCATCCGAATCACCAAAGGAGGATTTAGGGATTACCTGGACTTGTGCAGATGATTTATACATGTATACGATGTCCAACAGAGTAGGTTCCTGCAAAAAGTATACCGTGCCGGTGTGGAAGCAACCGTGGTCCGCCAGATATGAGAGTCCGGGGGCCATGGTATCTGGATCTGATACTAAAGTCCTCCCTCGGAAACAATTGTCCCCCTATCAGCAGAAACCAGGGTCCTGTTATCGTTGGAGTCCGGGTCACTGAAATCTAGACAGGAATGTCCCTTCTCATATATATAGGGCCCGGACCATGGCATCTGGCGGACTATGGGCGCTTCCACAGCTATGGAAGTTCTCAGAGTCCGGCATACCTCAAAGTCCGGTTGACCTATATATGAAACTAAGGGAATAGTAAAGACTAGAAATTCTGAACAGAGGTTCGACCAGCAAATCGGTGGTACAGTGAGTGAAGGCATAGACGGTGGACAGTACAGTAGAAGGTAAGATTGTGGGTTCGATCCTAGTCGGGGTCAGTTGAAAATGTTTGATTTTCTGCATTTCTCATGTACAGCTTTAGTTCGTCTTGTAAAGTTATACCGTCGCATCTTTATTAAATATATATATCTACCTTTTTAGAAAAAAATAATTTTATGTATATAAGTCAATATACGACATGCTATTAATTTTAGTTTTGTATATATATATATATTATTTTTTTTCATATTGGGTGGGGGGTGGGGAATTCTTTCACTCCTTTCTCTCCACCCAGGTGCAAACGTTTTCACCGGGGTGAAAAGATTTCCACCTGGGCGCAAACGTTATCACCCTGGTGGAAACCTGTTTTAACCCAGGTGAAATCCTGTTTTCACCCAGGTGAAAATCTTCTTACCCCGGTGAAAATGTTTCCACCCAGGTGAAAACCTTTTCACCCATGTGACTGGAAAGTTTCCATCCGGGTGAAAACTAAACCAAAAGAAGCAAACCTAGAACTAAAATAATAATACAAAACTGGAAAAATAGCAGGTCATATATGGGCCGCCGTACATCTTCAATATGTCGAAGAACACCGTGTAGAAGGACTAGGAATCCTTCTTTCCGCGCAGGGTTAATTTTCGCTCGCATATGATTTTGTGAATGTTGCGAAAGCAGAAAGAAACACGAGATATTGAGATATCTAATGAAAATGTATATCACGTTTCTGACATCAGTAAATATTGAGGAAATTGTCATGTCGGAGATCTCTATTACTGTTATAATTAGTGTTACCCTAAAATGACCACGCTTGCCCGCTGATACTACTTACGACTTCTCGCATAGTCAGGGCGAAATTGGAATATTTTACGATATGCAAATATAATGCTCAGGGTCTTTTCATATTCGGTCCGTATCTTCCGAATGCGGGATACCCTGAACGATCTCTCCGGACATTTCAAGCTGACTCGCCGTTCGTGAACTAGGATCGGGGCATTTGTTTGCATAGGAGCATACCATAAAATATAAGTTTTAATTTGTTTTCGCATTAACCGTAAAGGGGCGCATCTGGTATCATTAAAAATAATCAATAAATAAAACATAACATAAATGCAAAATAAAAAATGCCACGACATCTACATGCATCTGATTACTGCATTCATATATGGCACATCTGCGAAATTAATGGATTATATTGAGTACACTGAAAACAATAATCTTAAAATTTAAGGAATATTCCCCGACTATTACACCGGCGGAGTATTCCTTAAAATTCAATAAGGAATATTCCGTAGCATGTTAAGGAAATTCCTTAAGATGGTAAGGAATATTCCTTAGTTATGTTGAGGAATATTCCGCTGGTATAACAGTCGGGGAATATTCCTTAAATTTTTAAGGATTGTTTTTCTGTGTACCTGATCAGGTGTGTATAAAAGCTGACCACCTGTCCACAATCAGACCCATGTCATCCTCAGATCCTGCCGATAGTCTGCGATATTTGGCCAACAATATCGACAAGTACGAAGCCTGAAAAAGTCAGCAAGAGAAACGTTCCATACGTCGAGCTGCTCAAGGGAATTTTCTGGTAGCAGTATGCCAACAAAATTCCGTTGTTTTGATCATTGAAAGTGAATATATTTATTATGAGTTTTATCTTTGATTGTTTGAGCGAGATACTATTCTTTTTTGGTATAACCCATTTACATAGGAATGCGAAAAGTGAGTCCTTGTGACCCGCAATTAATATATTTTGTAGACTGCGAATATGTATATATTACCGGTAGTTCAACCTAAGGCGCTCGCAAACTAATGGTGTATTCGTGACAAACACCGGGTATATTTGCCTATTCCATCCAAGATTATTGAATAAAGGTAGCCCATAGGGGACATCGATAATTTTCTACAAACAGATTTTAGTTTATCACATGTTTTCTTTACATTTTTGTCATTTCTAGTAACGTTGTCATAATTGGCTTTATCATATTTTTTTCAACGAAAACCAAACAAAACTCTTGGAAACGTTTACACCGTTTTAAACAGCAGAGTAAATCGATTTTTTTATCAAATTTTGCGAAAATTTTATTCATGTAATTTTTCCAAACAAAAATGCATGATAAATTAACCGTGATTTTACCCGTGATCCTCTGCTCGGGAGGTTATGTAAATAGACTCCAAATGACCCCAATATGATAAACTACAAATTCACGGAGTAACAGCTCTCAAGTTTTTGTCGTTCCGGAGATTGCGCAGAAAGTTTGGTGGGGGAGGGGGCGGTGGCGAATGTCTCTCCCCCAGGCCTGGTAGGGTTAAACAAGGAATTGTTTGCATAAAATAGTCCAAGATATATAGAAAACTTGCAAATTTAACCCCTTCTTTGGAAGACCCACGGAATATGCCGTTAAAAGAATACAAGTAGTGGCCTAGTTACCCCACTGAATGGCAGCTTCCACACCTTTATAGAACAAATACATATCGCGACTTACATTCGTGGAAACAAAAGAACGTGTTATTTCTCGTGTTGACTTGTTGTAACGTATGCTCGCCAATATGTTGTATTCTTCATTGTAGTGAACAAGCTCCCACCGGACAAACAAAGAGGCGCAAAAGCACGAGGAGAAGCCCTTAGATGTGATGCAGTCTTACCTGGAAATTTCTTAGCATAAATTGCAAGATTTTCTGTTAAAATTATCATGTTTTTTCATTTCATTTTCGTCCTCACTCACCTCCTGAGTAGGAGGGAGAGACAGAGAGAGGGGGGCTTAGGGCGTAATTGACCTACTTACAACCGGTGAGGTCAACAGGTCACTTTCGACTGACCTTTGTGAGGTCACTCCCGGTTCCAGTCTCGTGATCGGAAGTGCACAATAGTGGAAATGCGCACAATAGCGGAAATCATGCGCAGGGTTAAAGGTCACTTTATGTCACATGACCGGAACCGGAAGTGACTTCACAAAGGTCAGACGGAAATGATCTGTTGGCGCCACCTGTCGGAAGTAGGTCAATAACGGCGCCGTAACTCCCCTTTCTATACTACTCCCTGGTAAACATGTTCACGTGTAAACTGGATGGAAGTAGTAATCGAGGCGGACACTGGGCTCCAGGTTAGGACTTCCGTCTCCTGGAAGCCAGTGTCCCAGGACATCCAAATCCAGATCTGAATGCCCGACGGACAATTAAATCCAGATCTTAGTGTCTTGGGACACTTACGTCTAGACGCGAGTGTCCCCCGGACACTGGATGCATGGGGCCACCGTTTCCGTCACACCTGTACCGAAAAATAGCATTGGATTTTTTTTGTTTCTATACCGTTTCAGTCCTAAGTGCACTTCTGATATTTGAAAAAAAAAATCCTCTTGCCTGGGTATTGTCTACACACTATATATAACAGCTGAAAAATCAAATTAATAAAAAATCAATTAGGGGGGATTTTCTGGGGGTGGGACCTGACAGTCCCGACAGAAATTTTTTTTGCAAATCCTGTTGGCAAATGACCCATCATATTAGCATGCACATTGGCCCATATCAATACACTGGAGCAGCACAGCACCTGAAAAAGAACAAACCAGTGCTATATCAGTGTGTGTATATAAAGCAGCAGAATGTTTGTTAAATGGTTAGAATTACAACACATATAAGGGAAGTGGGAAGAGGTGCCCACTCTGTTATATTACAGACAGAGTGCATTGGATAATATACAATATACAATAGTAATAACAGCTTCAAATCACCTGTCGGGACTTACAAGTCCCACTTACAAGGCTCAAGTATACCTGACGGGACTTAGAAGTCCCAAGTCAAAAGGATGGCCATTGCCATAGTATTTACCCAAATAGGACCTTATTCATGCATTCCACATGTTCTTTGTGTTATAAACATTCATCAAAAAAATATGCAGCCCACAGTTACAATTTCTTACCTTTTAAATGATAATATTAGTTGCCACTTCAGCAAGGAGATCTGTTCACATGGAGGCCGCCATATTGGATGGTGACGTCATAGCTTTCTGTGGTCTGTTAGATGTATAGTCCGTCCCAAAATAATGTGAATGTCATTGATGACGGACTTGTAAGTCCCAACAGGAAAATTAAGCTTAACTTAATTTTTTGTTATAATAAATTGGGGGTGGGACTCAGGAGTCCCATCAGGACAGAAAGGGTTAACGACGACATGATTGGCTACTTTTTACAAAGAACAGTGCATGCACAAGTATAAATCCATTAACGACATCAATTTATCACGAGCCAATTGTCGTTTCTTTCAATATTTCGGTTAAATTCTGAACGCACAGAACTTACTGCCATGCGTTATTTATCTCAAATACCCATCTCTATTGAAAACTACCATCCGGGCGCGTCCGGTTCAGTATCGTCAGATATTTACCAGGGCCATTTTTAACACTATTTGGCCTGATGGAGGGTGGGGTAAGGGGCTTTTCTCTTGTACTCCGAGACGAAGAAAACTTGCTGAAACGGTGTCACTTTGTGGCTTAGCTTAGGGTCTATTGAGACAATGTACATAACCCACCGACCAGTTAATCATGGATAAATTTAAGATGGCTGTCACGGAGGAACCAGAATTAAAAAAACGAAAATCTCTCCTTTTTTTTCATGTTGAAGCAATGTCGGGGAATGGCGATTACTACTCATTGTACTCATATGCCCAGGCAAATATCTGTCAAGGCCTGATCTGAATGGGTTGTCGCACATGTGGACAACTGGCATATCATGACCGATGTGGCGGCTAAGAATGTCCGGTGGTTGAACGCGTCTGGCTTCTAACTTATAACCCAGCTAATACACCGGCATGTGAGACTATAACACGCTGCTGATACAAAAGGTTACACGATTACTGAGAGGGAAACTCCATGATATGCATCATCACATGGATTGTCATAAATTCGAATTGATATTAAACCTGACATGTGCCGTCAACTTGAACAGTTTATGATGAATAAATCTGTCAATTATAATTGTTTAAAAGTCACAATTGTTCGATTTTTTTTTATGTTTTTAATCTCGTACGTATATCTTGTAAATTATAGTGGATGATTTCGGAAGTCACTCGATCGTAACTATATTCTTTGCTCGTACGGTCGTTAGTATTTATGGTTTGATAAACAGGTACTGCTATCTGAAAATGTTATCACTCCATGTAACAACTCCACGCCTCGTGAAACTTTATGGTCGTGTTTGCGTGTTTCACTTTCAGTTTTATTAGGAATCCATGTCAGTTATATAAACTTTTTTATGATGTAGCCAATTTCACTAAAAATATGACAAACAAAAAATATGTACATAACAAAAAAACAATCACACAATAAAAATATGCATATCACAGTTATATCACTTACACTACAGTGGTTTTATCACATAACTATAAGCTTAAACAAATTATGGTAACTCAGCCATTACAAATTTACGACATTTCAATTTAAGGTATAGTGTACGTTTTTGAGTGCTGGATATCCCCGGGCAGCTCATTCCATGCTCTGGTTGCATGAAATCTTTCCACTGATGATCGTCAACAGCTTTGTTAATTAAAAACTTAACCTTCTCTGGCCATATGGAATGAGAACGCATGCATTTCTCGCATTTGGCGCCCAGGGGGAAATTTGTTATTAACTTAAGTCCTTCTAACAGAGGATTTGTACTCTTCATCTGCTTGAACCTATGCTATCACCGAAGTAATATATATAGGCTCTTATTGTGGGCGGTGATGGAAAAGGTCTTTGTTCCAAATTAAACCCCAGCTCTCTCAAATCCTATCATGTATTAATTGGAACTAATTAGTAGCTGTAAACGTTAAACCTAATTGATAGAATTATTAGCCGAAGCGTTTTAGTCTGCAACTCCAGAGCAGATTGTATACATCCAAATGTAATATGCTTCCTCCCGAGCAAAACGGTGAATCCATGAAGCACATTAATCCGCATTAATTTAACGACAATCAATAAGCAGAAGGCCTATATATATATATATATATATATAACACCAGAAATATGCGCAAATGTTGAAAATGTACCAAACATAAACGTCACACTGTTCTCAATATTCGTACGAAGTAGGCTCTCATTTGCAAATTGTCGGGTAAAATTGAGTTAGTCAGTCAGTCCATCCGAATCCTTTTTCCGGCAAAATAAGGAGAACCGTTGATATTAGAAGCTTGATTTTTGGCATGAACGTGCATTAGGGGACTGTTATCAGCAAGTTCTGAGCTGACCTACTTTTGATGAAAATTTGACCTACTTAGGTGACCTATAAACCTCGAAATTGGCAAAAACATGTCCTGATGCCTCCAAAGACCATGGAAATGCACTTAATTAGGTCAATGTCAGTGTAACCTTACCTAATTGGGTCAATATGTGTCCTACTTTCTGACCCAATATCTGACCTGATTAGTAACCTAGAAACAGCAAAATTGGCAAAAACATGTCTCAATGCTTCCTTCAACCATGAAAATGGTCAGTCTTCGGTCAAGGTACACACTTAAATCATATGAAGCCCTACTTCGTCGGTCCTGTAACGTTAGTCACACTGCCATGTATACAGCGGCGCGCCTAAAAGAGTGGTTATTTGATCGTGCTTCTTTGAAGAGCGCATCATAGGTGCAACATCTTCTTCAACAGCGGTTTTCACCGCAATGGAACATTAATTTAACCGTCCCCCTCCCACCACCACCGTCAATTAAGTGTTTCTTCAGGGTGGATGTATTTTCATAGGGGCACTTGTATTCTTGGATTATCCAAATCAAGGTGATAGTCTATGTAACATTTGATGAATGAGCAGGAACGGGCTCTGAAATTAATGTCTTTCAGTAATATATTCAGTCGTATCATCTGATCATGAGGACAATTAAATGGAGCCAGTTCTTTTGCTTCTGATGGTACCCATTATAAAGCCTAAATGCTCTTGTTATATAGCCTTGTCAAATTTCACCTTCCTGATATATGATAACATGAGGGAGAAATGCGAGCAACATAACAGTTATGTCTTGTTGACAGTTATGTCCTGTTGACAATGATCTTGTTACATCTTACGTTGCATTCTCAAAGAGAGCCGTGTCTACCCGCGGGAGACCAAAGCGACTCTCATGTAAACTGGTGACATTTTGAATCTCCAATCTCAAAGCGAGGCAGCATGACATCACTCGCTCGACCGGGACTATTCATTCTCAAAGAGAGCCGTGTCTACCCGCGAACTACTTCCTGTATTAGATAACTCGCTTTCACGGCCAATTTAGTATACATACCGACAATAATTTGTTCGCGATTGATATGCTCCAAAACGGAAAGAGTCATTTCCCAATTATATAGCCCACGTTATGTTTAGCAATTCGCTTCTAACTCGGCGGAGTCAGCAGGTCAATGACAAGCCGGATACCGTGAGACGAAAAATCATACGCCGCCTGCTCACCCCCCAAATTTTGGGGGGATGGCTCCCATTTACGCGTGAGACTCTTTCTCGCAGTAGGGAGTCTCGCGAGACGAGAATGGTTACGTTGTAGTACGAGCGTCAGGAAACTTTAACCTGCGATTGCTGATGTCATCACTTCCCCTTTCATATCCGGACACGGCGACCTCATTCGACTATTACGAAGGGCATGTAAGGTCGTAAATTGACATACCAAAATCATTGTCCGTGTTCGATGGCACAACACTGGATCGCCCATTAATTGTTGGACTTTCAATTGCATTTGAATAAATTGAGTACCGGTTATTCTAACAACCAAAAAATAGTTCAATAGGGCCAAAATCCCTCGGCTTATAGGATATAGATGCATGTGAGGTGTAAATTAGGGAAGTTCGGTTCTAATTCACCTTGGCATGGAATCCTAGCTTGAGATCACCTATCTTCAAGTTAAGGTTCAGGTCTAGGCAAATCGCGTTAAACTTAGGCTTACCGTATGTTGTGATCTGGATAATATAGGAAAAGGTCGGTCATCTTCAGTTGAGGCGTATTTGATAAGCAAATGCATATGTTGTGTGAATTTGAAAAGACTGTCTAATCCTTAAAGACATTGTAGTAATAGCATTTGACCCTAGAAAAACAGGTCAAGGTCAGTCATCTTCGCAATGACTTGGGCTCACCACAGCTGCATATGTGATATGAATTTGGAGAGCCTAAATACAATCCTTCAAGATATATTGGATCTACATTTAGTGTATAATTTGACTGTGAGAAAAATAGGACAAAGTCCATCATAGCAAATGAAATGTGAAATTTCCTTAGCTCGCAATAAAAAATATCGTGTATCGTAATAAAGAGATAATTATAAGCCTAGTACAGACTGACGCTGGTTATATAACTGAATAGCTCAGTGTGAGCAACGAATACTATTACAAGTATTACGGGACCAGTCATTCAGCGACTCATAACAGCGCCCCTAGCAGCGCCCCCTGGCGTCAAATTTGAGATATGAATATGCAAAGGTATAGAGCATGACATTCTCTCTTGCTATGCAGAGTTTGGAGTTCAAAGTACTCATAATAAAAAAATACACATTTCCATATCTGACGAAATAATTGCTGGTCTCCTCGAATAATGAACTGCGAACTGCGAACCGCGGTCTAACTTTATGGACGTTTCGTTAACCACATTCCGAAGCGACGCTTTCACCAGTTGTGGACACTTACTGTCAGTCAATTGATATAATATCATATACTAATATTTCTACTGAGAACTAAAATCTACTTCATAACAACCCTTTACTTCCCATGTTGAACTTCCTGTGCACAAAACTGTATGGCAAGTTCAGCTACACAGATCTGTGCTTCCTTGTATTTATTGCGATAAACAGGAAAATAGGTCAAATTATACGTACGTTTTGATTGTGCAACAGAACATTGACACCTTTTCGTTAGCACATAGTTGCCTATAGCTTGTGGGATATTTGATGATAGATGCCTATGTATTATATACTATTATATTATGAAAATAAATATATATATATAAAGTTCAGACTGATTTTTTTCTACGTATTTTCTCTCATCTTTGACTAAATAAAGTGATTCCCATTGATGTAAAAACGAACAAAACCCGAATTACTACAGTGATTGATTTTATACCATTTCCTGATCTCTGTGACATAGAATAATAATAGAGAGATCAGGGTATGGTAGAAAATTAGAAGCAAGTTCAGCTTTCAATGACACCAAGGCATGCGAATGACACCATTTGAATCAATGATCATGAGAGAAAAAAATGTACGAAAATTAAAAAATCGATTTGAATTGTTTATTATTTTTCATAATTTATTGAAAATATCCGTAAAATCTACCATCAAATATCCAACAAGCCAGTTGCAAAAAATTAAAATGGCGACATAGTCTATATCCAACCTTGAAATAATGGAATTGTCATTTTAACATGAGTTTGCAAAGCCACGGCCGTGAAAAGGTTTGTGCCATTATGAATCATTCTTCGGGCCTACAAAGCAACTGCATACATGGTAGACGTCAATCCCTTGGGTACTGGAAATTTACTTCTGGGCGTGCACTTACATGTTACTATATTTATACCAGTGCCACTCTTTGCAGATTGTTAGGCCAACTCGTGCTGATTAATTTGAGATATGGTGCCATCCCTAATTCAGATTATTATAGATTATATTAATGTTTATAAAAATTGCCATATTTTTCGGTTCCACAGAAGAGGATTCAAATGTTCATAACATCCGCAATTGATGGTCAATAAATAGCTCTTAACTGCTAGTTGTTCACCATGGACGGGAAAGTCAACCTGTATCAGTGACTACTTCTTAGTCCTAATTCCTGTCAGTTTACGTATCAAACTGATGGCATGCACAATTCTAAGATATATGTTACAATTTAATATTGTATCATGCGATGCCGTTGTGTAGTCATTTAAATGTCACCTTGGGTTAAATAGTCTCATCAACCCTACCATGCCTTAGTCGGCGGGGTGCATGATTTCCTATCAAACTTTATACACTACTGGTATCTCAGAAACGACAAGAATTAAGACCTAAGATACCGTGACTTTATAGCAAATGTTAATGGCGTCATTTTGAACCAATTTGCATAACCCTGTGGGGGGCCTAATCGTGTATTTGCGCCTAATCGTGTCAGCGCCAAATCGTGTAAAAAAAATGCGCCTAATAACTTGTTGCGCCTAACCGTGTAGCAAATTTGCGCTTAATGGTGGAACTGCGCCTAATCGTGTACGAAGTTTGCGCTTAATTGTGGAACTGCACCTAATCGTGTACGGAATTTGCGCCTATTTGTGTAAATGCGCCTAATCGTGCAAGGAGGCTGCGTCTAATCATGTAACTGCTCCTAATCATTTGAACCATCTTGCGCCTAATTCTGCGTTGGGCCTAATCGTGTAGAAAAATTGCTCCTAATTGTGGAACTGCGCCTATTCGTGTAGGAGATTTGCCCCTAATTGTGGAAATGCGCCTATTCGTGTGAGAAATATGCGTCTAATCGTGGAAACGCGCTTATTCATTTTGCGCCTAATTATGCGTTGCGCCTAATCGTGTAGAAAATGTTTGTCTAACTGTGGAAATGCGCCTAATTGTGTATAGAGACTGCGCCTAAACGTGCACAACGTGAAGACATAAGTAGTATGTAAAGGACGGATAAAGTCAACTTGACCTTCTTTCGTCATTTTTGGGGAGGTCACGGGGAGATCACGTGATCAAGAGGTCAAGGTCATTATAGTTCCGGGACTTCCGGTCACGTGACCTTTGGGCATGCATTCCTCCGCGGTGATGCGATCTGGCGGTGATGCGGTAGTGGGGAAAAAGCCTCGGCGGACAGAATGTAGTCCCAAATACGCGGGAGCCGGGGGGGATTTTTCCGGCAATCTTCGCCAATCTTCGGGACATTTTGGGGGCGAGAGGGGCCCCTAGTCAACCGATTAGGTCGAGTGAGGTGTTAAAGTGGAGCGCTCGTCCAGGGCGATCAAGTCATGGGTGGGTGCATGTAAATTGAGGATTTGTCCCCAAAATATGAAAAGCGGAACACGGACTTTACCCCTAAATTAGGAGAATACTCCCATCAACCAGGTCCAAAATGGCTAATATCGATCTCCGGCTTATCGGGCTTGCATATCTAGTCATGGGTGGGTGTATGTAAAATGAGGACTTGTTTCCGAAAATATAAAATGCGGAACACGGACTTCACCTCAACACTAGGAGAAGGATTCGAACATTTGCATCTATAGGGGAAAATGACTGTATGGAGTATGGGGTGGTCATTTTTGGGGGATTTTACTATGGGTTGTGGGGTCGTGTTTTCTTCGTCTCACCACGTAAACCACGATGGGAATGGTTTCGGAGCTCAGCGGTGATTTTTTTCGAAAAATCCCGGTACCGGGTAGGTCTGTATATACATGTAGGCCCATACTGGCTCAGTGGATATATCCATACTGGGAAATTTACTCCTGGACATTGCGATATGGGTTGTGGGATCTTGTTTTTCACGTCTCACCACGTAAAACACGATGAACGGGGTTCCGAAACTAAGCGGTGAAATTTTTCGAAAAGTTCACGGAGGTCTGGATAGGCCCGTAGGCCTACTGGCTCAGTGGATAGGTCCATACTGGGCAATTCACACATGTTCATTGCGATATGGGTTGTGGGATCTTGTTTTTCGCGTCTCACCACGTAGAACACGATGGAAGGGGTCTCGAAAATAAGCGGTGAATTTTTTTGGAAAAGTCCAGGTACCGGGTAGGTCTGTATATTGGCCCATACTAGCTCAGTGGATAGGTCCACACTGGGAAATTTGCTCCTGGACATTGCGATATGGGGTGTGGGATCTTGTCTTGTTTTTCACGTCTCGTCACGTATAACATGATGGGCGGAGTCCCGAAGGTAAGCGGTGAAATGTTTTGAAAAAATCACTGCGCGCATGCGTAGTGGTTAAATAGTGCTGGGTGGACGTTTTGGGGTCTAGGTGAGCCCCTAGTGGTCCGATGGTGTCGTATGAGGTATTATTTTGAAGCCCTCGTGGCATCCGACTGGACTAATGTATCGTCCGTTTTCGTTGTTCTGCGCATGCGCAATCTGGTCGTAGTATAGAAAGCAGACATTCTGGGGGTGCGTAGGGGTGTGTTTGGGGTAGAAATGGACCACTATTGGTCCAAATGGGTCGTGGGAGGTGTCAAAGTGAAGCTTTTGTGGGGTGGAGTCAGAATGGTGTGCTTTTTATTGCAAGTCGCGTCAATCTGCGCATGCGCAGTTGGGTGTAGTAAGTAAAGTGGTCATTTTGGGGGTGTGTGGGGGTGTGTTTGGGATAGAGAGGGACCATCCTTGGTCCGAATGCGTCGTATGGGGTGTCATTTTGTAGCTCTCTGGGTGTAGACCCGGACTTTAGGCATGCCCACGTCATCCGTGACGTCATTGGTACGCCATCAGTAGAAGTAGTAGCGAAAGCGGGCATTTTGTGGGTGTGAAAGAAGGTGTTTGGGGTAGAGAGGGACCATCCTTGGTCCGAATGCGTCGTGTGGGGTGTCATTTTGTAGCTCTCGGTATATAGACCACCGTTTGAGGCATTTCCGCGTCATCTGTGACGTCATTGGTGACGCCTTCAGTAGAAGTATTAGCGAGAGCGGGCATTTTGGGGTGTGTAGGAAAGCGTTCAGGGTAGAGATGGACCATCCCTGGTCCGACTGCCTCGTGTGAGGCGTCACCTTGTATCAACGCCTGCCAACGCCAACCTTAACGCTTCAACGCCCTGGTGAATTAGCCCTGAAGCTCTGATTTTCTAGATAGTCAATGAAATTGACACTAATTCATCGAAATGCGGTGACACCCGTCAACGCCTGTCGTTACGCCTTAATCCTATCTGGCCTGAGCTTTTTGTGACCTGTCGTGGCCTGGGGTGGGGGCCGAAATGGACCCCGTAATTATTTTTCTTACCCCTTGAGCTAGGGAGCTAAATCTTACCACACTATACCCTTGGGTCAAGCTCTACCAGAAAATGTAAAAAAAATCCAAGATGACCGCTTTGATGACATCACAGTGACGTCATTTTCAAAAACGACATTTTTTGGTCGATTTTTCGGTCAGATTTTCCGAATTTTTTATTCATGCAATTTCTCCGCAAAAACAGCTTGATAAATTAGTAAATATTGATGTGATGTGAAATAAAACAGTTTTTGCCCACTTTTCATCGCAGAAAAGCGCAAAAATTTGAAGAAATATGACAAAAACATCATTTTTCTGGGACCCCACATGGCCGCCATATTAAATTTACCCATGATCCTTTCCTCGGGGGTCATGCAAATAGGCTCAAAATGACCCCAATATGATAAACTATAAAGTCACCAAGTTTCAGCTCTCTTTATTTTGTCGTTCCGGAGATAGCGCAGAAAGTTTGGTAGGGAGGGGGGCGATTTCGCCCCCACCCCAGGCCAGGTAGGGTTAACGCACATGATGTAGACCGGTGAGAGAACAACAACAACAACAAGGATGACAGGCCAATCATTTTATTATCCCCTCCAGTACATCAAACCCAAGCTGGGTGAGCTGCGTTGGGTATGTTTACAATACAAGTAGCCTCTTGTCCAACCAGAGTCCGCCATTTGGCGCTGCATCTGTCATATTCGTTCTTGCTCTTGTCCAATCAGAAGTCGCCATTTCAGAAAGTTCCATCTTCGGCCATGTTCGCTCTGATCCGTTTGTTCTAATCTTCGTCGGGCAGGCCAGGATACCGTTGAGGCAACCTATCCTCAAATAGTTGTTTGCGCATAGTATATATCTAGTGCATGAGTATATATCAGTGCATGGGTGAATACATTCATTCGATGGGGTGGTCGGTGAGCTTGGTAACAAAAAACGTGACATTGGTCACCCTCTCTACGACCCATTCGGTGTTGGGGCGTTGTTGTTTGGCCCATTGCAACACATCCAATTGATCCACTTGGCCCAGCACGGGCTCTAGCGACGCCCTATCCGTGATGGTAAACGGTTGGTCAAATACCCGGATGTTACTGCTCGGGTAAAATTATCGGACTTGGTCTGTCTCCTTATGCTGCAGCACATAACCAGACGCCAGATTCAACTTCAAGGCCGTAGTTTGATCGTTGAAGATGGCTTGCACCTACTTGAAGAGCCGAGACAGGGCCTCTAACCGGAAATTGTAGATGTCTAGTAGCAGGCGATGACTGTGGAAACATGGTCAGATCATGAACCAATGGTCCCTGTAAATATCACTTAATGGATGGACGTCCGGTAATAGTTCACTGGGGGCATCCACTGGATCTTTCTGGAAATGCTCGATGTCGTCAGGCGTATGTGGAACAGTATCACCGGTGTCCGGCTGGATATCTAGGCCCTCTTCGACTGTAGACACAAGCAAACTGGACATGGGCTAGGTGCTCGGCAAGTGTTGGGTGGGTGGTGTCTCCGTACGTTTCATCTCCCTGGGATCCTCTTCAGTGGGACTGACCTTCCTGAGCTCCTCTTCAGTGGAAAGTGGTCGCCCATGCCGTGGTGACGGATCATGAATCAAAAGCTGATGCCGCCTTAACTGATTGAGCCGTTTGAAGAGCTGACCACATTCATTACGTTGTTCCGTCGCGCCCTCGTGGAGTGAGCGTTGGTGACGCCGTAAAGCATCTTCCCGATTAAATGATCGTGCGCGGGTTATACAAGTATACCGTGCGCCCTTGTGGATGGAGGATTCGTGCCGTCGCGAATCCTCTGCGTGACTAAATGGCTTCAGGCATTTCGAACAAGAGAACATGTCGGCTGCGTATCAGAAAATGCTGAACATTCCCACCTACCGCCTCTTTTATAAGCCCGCAACCCTCAGGAACTCTCCTGCGTTGTTCTTCCCAACAATCAGCGCATCGCTGCCCTGTACACACAGGTGCGCACTTGTGACATGTCTAGCATTGCGTTATACAATATATGTCCTGTATTATACAATATCTTCCCTGTATTATACCATATTTGCCCTCTATTATTGCTTATTATACCATATCTGTGCTGTATTATACAATATCTGTCCTGTACTATACCATATCTTTGCTGTATTATACAATATATGTCCTGTATTATACCATATCTGTCCAGTATTATACAATATCTGTCCTGTATTATTCAATATCTATCCTGTATTATTCAATATTTGTCCTGATTATACAATATGTCTTGTTTTATACCATATCTGTGTTGTATTATACTATATATGTGATATATTATACAATATCTGTCCTGTATTATACAATATCTGTCCAGTATTATACCAAATATGTGCTGTATTATACCTTATCTGTGCTGTATTATACCATATGTCCTGTATTGTATCATATATGCCCTGTACTATATAATAAATGTTCTGTATTATACAATATTTATCCTCTATTATACTATAACTGTCATGCATTATACCATATCTTTCCTGTATTATACCATATCGGTCCTGCATTATACTAAATTTGTGCTGTATTATACAATATTTGTCCTCTATTATATCACATCTCTCATGCATTATACCACATCTGTCCTTTATTGTAAGATATTTGTCCTGTATTATACAACATTCATGTCCAGTTTGCTTGTGTCGACAGTCGAGGAGGGCCTAGATGTCCAGCCGGACACCGGTGATACTGTTCCACATACGCCTGACGACATCGAGCATTTCTAGGAAGATCCAGTGGATGCCCCCAGTGATCACATACCGGACGCCCATCCATTAATTGACATTTACAGGGACCATTGGTTCATGATCCGTCGATGTGTCCGCCGTCATCGCCTGCTACTAGACATCTACAATTTCCGGTTACAGGACCTGTCTCGGCTCTTCAAGTACGTAGAAGTCATCTTCAACGACCAAACTACGGCCTTCAAGTTGAATCTGGCGTTTGGTTATGTGCTGCAGCATAAGGAGACAGACCAAGTCCGATACTTTTACCCGAACAGTAACATCCGGGTATTTGACCTACCGTTTACCATCACGGATAGGGCATCGCTAGAGACCTGCTGGACCAAGTGGACCAATTGGATGTGTTGGAATGTGCCGAACAACAACGCCAATGTCACGTTTTTCGTTACCAAGCTGACCGACCACCCCATCGGATGAATGTATTCACCCATGCACTGATAGATACTCAGAATGCGCAAACAACTATTTGAGGATAGGTTGCCTCAACGGTATCCTGGCCTGCCTGACGACGATTAGAACAAAACGATCAGAGCGAACATGGCCGAAGATGGAACTTTCTGAAATGGCGATTGGATTGGACAAGAGCAGCCGAGGATACATCTAGCGGGCAAGAAAAAATATGACAGATGCAGCGTCAAATGGCGGCCTCTGAGTGGACAAGAGGCTACTTGTATTGTAAACATACCCAAAGCAGCTCCCCCAGCTTGGGTATGATGCACTGGAGGCGATAATAAAATGATTGATCTGTCATCCTTGTTGTTGCTGTTGTTCTCTCACCGGTCTACATCATGGGCGTTAAGGCGTAACGACAGGCGTTGACGGGCGTCTGACTCTACCCCACCAAACTTCATTGTGACACCTCCCACGACCCATTTGGACCAACAGTGGTCCATTTCTACCCCAAACACACCCCCACGCACCCGCAGAATGTCTGCTTTCTATAATACGACCAGACTGCGCATGCGCAGAATAACGAAAACGGACGATACATTAGTCCAGTCGGATGCTCCTCCACGAGAGCTTGAAAATAAGACCTCATACGACACCATCGGACCACTAGGGGCTCACCTAGACCCCAAACGTCCACCCAGCATTATTTGCCCACTACGCATGCGCGCAGTAACTTTTTCATAAAATGTCACCGCTTAGCTTCGGGACCCCGCCCATCGTGTTCTACGTGGTGAGACGTGAAAAACAAGATCCCACAACCTATATCGCAATGTCCAGGAGTAATTTTCCCAGTATGGACCTATCCACTGAGCCAGTATGGGCCTATATACAGACCTACCCGGTACTGGGACATTCGAAAAATTTCAGCGCTTAGCTCCGAGACCCTTCCCATCGTTTTTGACGTGATGAGACGAAGAAAACAAGATCCCACAACCCACAGTAAAATCCACAAAAATGACCAACCCCATACCCCATACAGGCATTTTCCAGTATAGATGCAAATGTTCGAATCATTCTCCTATTGTTGAGGTAAAGTCCGTGTTCCGCAATTTATATTTTCGGAGTCCTCATTTTACATACACCCATCTATGATTTGTATCTAATACCGCTTATGCCGGTGCTAGGGGCCGTGTGGTCATATCATCCAAGTTGCCACATGAACAGGTACAATAAAAGCGTACCTGAGATACAACACATATCACGAATCGTTAGATTCTTGGTATGTGCTTTATAATAGGTTAACCAGAAGACTATTCTGTGAAGTCATGTGACGCAGTCAGTATGTCGGCACCTCTTCTCACTTCCCTTATATGTGTTGTAATTGATAGGCACGCCCGATAAGCCGGAGACCGATATTAGCCCTTTTGGACCTGGTTGATAGGAGTTTTCCCCTATTTTAGGGTAAAGTCCGTGTTCCGCTTTTTTATATTTTCGGGACAACTTTTCGATTTACATGCACCCACCCATGACTTGATCGCCCTGGATGAGCGCTTCACTTTGACACCTCACTCGACCCAATCGGTCCACTAGGGGCCCCACTCGCCCCAAAATGTCTCGAAGATTGGCGAAGATTGCCGGAGAATTTCCCCCGGCTCTCCGCGTATTTGGGACTACTTTCTATCCGCGGAGGCTTTTTCCCGCGACAGCATCATCGCCAGACCGCATTACCGCGGAGGAATACGTGACCGGAAGTCGCGGAACTATAGTGACCTTGACCTCTTGATCATGTGATCTTCCCGTGACCTCCCCAAAAATGACGAAAGTAGGTCAAGTTGACTTTATCCGTCCTTTACATACTACTTATGTCTTCACGTTGTGCACGTTTAGGCGCAGCCTAATACACAATTAGGCGCATTTCCACAGTTAGACGCAAATTTTCTACACGATTAGGCGCAAATTGATTTCCACGAATGAGCGCGTTTCCACGATTAGACGCATATTTCTCACACGAATAGGCGCATTTCCACAATTAGGAGCAAATCTCCTACACGAATAGGCGCAGTTCCACAGTTAGGAGCATTTTTCTACACGATTAGGCGCAACGCAGAATTAGGCGCAAGATGGTTCAAATGATTAGGAGCAGTTACATGATTAGATACAGCCTCCTTACACGATTAGGCGCATTTACACAAATAGGCGCAAATTCCGTACACGATTAGGTGCAGTTCCACAATTAAGCGCAAATTTCGTACACGAATAGGCGCAGTTCCACCATTAAGCGCAAATTTCCTACACGGTTAGGCGCAACACGTTATTAGGCGCAATTCTTTTACACGATTTGGCGCTGACACGATTAGGCGCAAATACACGATTAGGCCCCCCACAAACCCTCCGATCAGAGACTCGTGGATAAAACATGGCCACCATATGACAACGTACATGTACAACGTCGATTGGTTACCTGTCACCACGTTACCTAGGACACGAGAAGAGACATTTCCCATAAACAATGAATGTGTTCCATGTACATGTACATCGTCAGTTGATTAACAGTTACCACGTTACCTTGGACACAAGAAAAGACATTTTCCGTTCACAATGGATGTTTAAATGAATGTGTCCGTTGATTAACAGTAACCACGTTTACAACGAGAAAAGACATTTCCCATCTACAAGGAATAGACTAGATGTACACGTTTATTTTGGAGTGTGATGATTTTTATTGTTCTTTTTGTCACAAAGACTAACGGCAAGAACAAACAGGAAGCAAAACGTAGTTACAAAAAGTGAACTACCAAATATCTAGTAATGTAACAAAGGGACTGGCAAGAAGGGCGACGAATTAAAACAAATTTCTGATTCAAACGATGGTCTTTGAAAACCCAAGGTTATAATCCGCCATTAGCATTGGCCCTCTGCCTTTAATCGGAAGCTTAATTTATTCTGGAGTACTCCAATGTTTTATTACTATTAACTACAGGGTTAGTTCAATAGGTGGTGGATTTATCAACGTCAGGCCAAACTAGTTCCCATTATTACCACATTCGAAAACGACGACAGTAGATCCCAATGTTATTCAATTGACAAGTGTCCTTTCCGATGGTATATCCCTTCACTCCCCTATTGAACCTCAGTCATAGTAAAGTTTAACATAACGAATTCATCGACCCCGACCTGTGTTTTGGCCTTACTTAGCGACGACCATGAGAACGGAGCAAATGTAGGTCTACTTTCGATTGTGTAACAGCAGTGGCACATATAACGTGGCCTTCTGAATAAAGCCATAACAGATACAACCAGAGCTGTCATAGTATTAGAAAGCAAACTTGGAGAACGTAGACTTTCTTTTCAATAGGCATGACAGTTCGATTGATGATCAAAGCGGCTATACGATACAGTTTTCTGTATTCCATCTATTTTTATTCACTTTCATTGTCCTTAGAAGATACAAACTAAAGATATATAGAATACTGGGTGGGTCGACAGTTATCGTGCACGATACGAGTCTATTTAAACTGAACTCCAATACTACAACAACTGGCATACACCGAGAAGCAAACCAGAAGAATCCAATGTAGAATTCGTTACGGAGAAACAAGGTTCAATTTCATTGACAATGCAATTGTTAGTGTGTTACTCGAAAGAGTATCATTTATAGCAACAGCAGTGCATCATGGGATAGTTCCAGTGTTATACCACTCGATTGGTCAATGGATTTTTAGCCCACCATCACCAGATGGGTGGGCTGTTCAAATCGCTTTTCGTCCGTGGTCCGTCGTCCGTTCGTCTTCCGTCCGTCCGTAAACAATTCTTGTTATCGCGATTTCTCAGGAACTGCTTCATGAATCTTTCTCAAATTTGGCACACAGGTTCCCCTTGGAGTCTAATTGCGCAAGATACCTTTTTTGGTCCGATTCGAAAATCCAATATGACCACAAGGCGGCCATCTTGGATTCCCTCATGAAACTTTGTTATCGCGATTTCTCAGAAACTACGGCGTGGATCTTTCTCAAATTTGGTGCCGAGGTTCCACTTGTGGTCTAGTTGTGCAAGATACCTTTCCTGGTCCGATTCGGAAATCCAATACGGCCACAAGGCGGCCATCTTGGATTTTCCCATGAAACTTTGTTACCGCGCGATTTCTTAGGAACTACTTCATGGATCTTTCTGAACTTTGGTACACAGGTCCCACATGGGGCCTTGTTGTGCAAGATACCTTTTTTGGTCCGATTCGGAAATCGAAGTTACGCTTCAAATTAATACGTATTCCCGAGTTGTGACGTTGCATCACAAGAGTCGGCGGTATATACTGACTGTAGAGAATATCCATTCTATATGGAGTTCCAATGATTCCGAATTAAAATGTATTTCTTCAAATTTTAAATCAGGTTAGTCCGTGCCGTTGCAAGTGAACTGTCCCACCGTTTCGTCTGCCGACGGGTCGGCTATACGAAGGGACACGTCACAACTCTACAACTGTAGACTACTGTGTGTTTCGATCCAAGGGAGATAACCAGGATTCAGATTCTTTCAAAGTTTCAACATTACTGCACGGACCGGATCCCTTCAGTATTAAGTTTTGTTCCATCTTACTATTTTTGAGCATGGTATCTTAAAAGAGATAAACTAGCCCAGTAAACAGAACAGAATCATCTTTCGTTCCTACTTATAAAATCTAACTGAACTACTGAATGGATCTTTCTCAAATTTGGTACACAGGTTCCCCTTAGGGTCTAGTTGTGCAAGATATCTTTTCTGGTCCGATTCTAAATCCAATATGGCCACCAGGCAGCCATCTTGGATTCCCCCATGAAACTTTGTTATCGTCATTTCTCAGGAAGTACTGTATGAATCTTTCTCAAATTTGGTACACAGGTTCCCGTTGTGGTCTAGTTGTGCAAGATATCTTTTTTGGTCCGATTCGAAAATCCAATATGGCCACAAGGCGGCCATCTTGGATTTCCCCATGAACTTTTGTTATCGCGATTTCTTAGGAACTACTTCATGGATCTTTCTGAACTTTGGTAAACAGGTCCCACATGGGGCCTTGTTGTGCAAGATACCTTTTTTTATCCGATTCGAAAATCGATGTTACGCTTCAAATTAATACGTTGTGACGTTGCATCACAAGAGTCGGCGGTATATACTGACTGTAAAGAATATCCATTCTATATCAAGGAGTTCCAATGATTCCGAATTAAAATGTATTTCTTCAAATTTTAAATCAGGTTAGTCCATGCCGTTGAAAGTGAACTATCCCACCGTTTCGTCTGCCGACGGGTCGGCTACACAAAGGAACATTACTCTTGGGACACAACGTCACACTTCGACAACTGTAGACTACTGTGTGTTTCGATCCAAGGGAGATAACCAGGATTCAGATTCTTTCAAAGTTTCAACATTGCTGCACGGACCGGATCCCTTCAGTATTAAGTTTTGTTCCATCTTACTATTTTTGAGCATGGTATCTTAAAAGAGATAAACTAGCCCAGTAAACAGAACAGAATCATCTTTCGTTCCTACTTATAAAATCTAACTGAACTACTGAATGGATCTTTCTCAAATTTGATACACAGGTTCCCCTTAGGGTCTAGTTGTGCAAGATATCTTTTCTGGTCCGATTCTAAATCCAATATGGCCGCCAGGCAGCCATCTTGGATTTCCCCATGAAACTTTGTTATCGTCATTTCTCAGGAAGTACTGTATGAATCTTTCTCAAATTTGGTACACAGGTTCCCGTTGTGGTCTAGTTGTGCAAGATATCTTTTCTGGTCCGATTCGAAAATCCAATATGGCCACAAGGCGGCCATCTTGGATTTCCCCATGAACTTTTGTTATCGCGATTTCTTAGGAACTACTTCATGGATCTTTCTGAACTTTGGTACACAGGTCCCACATGGGGTCTTGTTGTGCAAGATACCTTTTTTGGTCCGATTCGAAAATCGATGTTACGCTTCAAGTTAATACGTTGTGACGTTGCATCACAAGAGTCGGCGGTATATACTGACTGTAAAGAATATCCATTCTATATCAAGGAGTTCCAATGATTCCGAATTAAAATGTATTTCTTCAAATTTTAAATCAGGTTAGTCCATGCCGTTGAAAGTGAACTATCCCACCGTTTCGTCTGCCGACGAGTCGGCTACACAAAGGAACCTTACTCTTGGGACACAACGTCACAACTCGACAACTGTAGACTACTGTGTGTTTCGATCCAAGGGAGATAACCAGGATTCAGATTCTTTCAAAGTTTCAACATTACTGCACGGACCGGATCCCTTCAGTATTAAGTTTTGTTCCATCTTACTATTTTTGAGCATGGTATCTTAAAAGAGATAAACTAGCCCAGTAAACAGAACAGAATCATCTTTCGTTCCTACTTATAAAATCTAACTGAACTACTGAATGGATCTTTCTCAAATTTGGTACACAGGTTCCCCTTAGGGTCTAGTTGTGCAAGATATCTTTTCTGGTCCGATTCTAAATCTAATATGGCCACCAGGCAGCCATCTTGGATTTCCCCATGAAACTTTGTTATCGTCATTTCTCAGGAAGTACTGTATGAATCTTTCTCAAATTTGGTACACAGGTTCCCGTTGTGGTCTAGTTGTGCAAGATATCTTTTCTGGTCCGATTCGAAAATCCAATATGGCCACAAGGCGGCCATCTTGGATTTCCCCATGAACTTTTGTTATCGCGATTTCTTAGGAACTACTTCATGGATCTTTCTGAACTTTGGTACACAGGTCCCACATGGGGCCTTGTTGTGCAAGATACCTTTTTTGGTCCGATTCGAAAATCGATGTTACGCTTCAAATTAATACGTTGTGACGTTGCATCACAAGAGTCGGCGGTATATACTGACTGTAAAGAATATCCATTCTATATCAAGGAGTTCCAATGATTCCGAATTAAAATGTATTTCTTCAAATTTTAAATCAGGTTAGTCCATGCCGTTGAAAATGAACTATCCCACCGTTTCGTCTGCCGACGGGTCGGCTACACAAAGGAACCTTACTCTTGGGACACAACGTCACAACTCGACAACTGTAGACTACTGTGTGTTTCGATCCAAGGGAGATAATCAGGATTCAGACACTTTCAAAGTTTCAACATTACTGCACAGACCGGATCCCTTCAGTATTAAGTTTTGTTCCATCTTACTATTTTTGAGCATGGTATCTTAAAAGAGATATCTCAAACTAGCCCAGTAAACAGAACAGAATTAGCATTCGTTCCTACTTATAAAATCTTGAGTATGTTTCATAGCTCATGCCAAAGTGTCAAAGAGATTTGTCTTAGCTTCCAGTACCCAATGATGACACATGCAAAAAAAAACAGAATACTACAAAACGAAGACGAAGGATCCTCCGGACATTCACGTTTAGACTAACTTTGCTTATTTCTCTTTTACTATAACAACCGACATCAAGTACAGTTTCTAGAAATCTTGAAACTTCTGAAACTTAGAAAGAAGTTTTGCTCAAATTCAAAATTCTGCAAACAAAATTACAATCGTTTGTTCTTAGTAACAGTGGACAAAAAGATCCTGTTGTCATTAGCTTACAATTATCAGACAATGGTGGGCGCCAAAATCCTTCAGGATCTCTCGTTATAGAAAGCGGCCTACTATGATGTCACGGCGGTAACATCACTTGCATTGTTGACGTCATAATACGAGCGCATTTCTCCCGATGCGTGTATATCATGAATGAACCAATCAATTACTCCCTTCTAGGTAGAAGATCCACGACGCTTTGGAGTTTCTATAAAACCACCTTCAATATTTTCACAAGTAATCCGAATTTTCATTGGCCTGTGGCGAAACAAAGAAGAAAATACAGCCACTCATAGCGTGAAACGGGCCATATGTAATTTTGATATATATTGCAAGGATTTTATCTGTGTGATAATTTTAATACTCACTATTTCAATTGTTGTCATTTTTGTCAAATTCACATATGTTGATCTTTGACTAGGCCATGTGTTAAATGTGACGGTTTTTGCCAACTTGACACACAACATTGTTGCAGAAATTATAAAATAGACCTATGCCACCAAGAGCATCCACTACAGTTTCTCAAATTTGGACATATATATTGCATGCTGATAGCCAAATATGAGCGTAGCGTGCAATATCTATGGCACTACATTTCGTATATTGTGTCTAATTCCACTTAACCCGGGGTTAGGGGCCTATGAACCCATGTAGTTCTAGATACCCATTGTGTTGATATGAACAGTCACAATCAAAGTGTGACTGAGATACATCATTCTCTAGATGACGACTTTACTATGAATATCATATGAATTAAGAATACTGATTAGCGATACCGATTTGATATCTTTGGAACATCATGTTGTCTTGCCGGCATCATTGAAAACTCTTGACCGCTTCTTTCTCGCAGGAAACTATGTTTATGTATACTACCAATTTTTTTTAATTTGGTGTTAATGCTTCTAATGCTGTTATATGGAATATGTCTTTGGATTATGGACGCGGATATTCTTTAATGGACGATGGCTGAATAATGAATGACGGACCAGACGCTTGTAATCTGGATAATGAGCTTCGAAAAAACGTAAAGAAATTGGAGGTTATAATGCTCGTTTGCAGTGAGATGATACCTCAATTTATTGGGAAATGCAACTCTTTGGTGAAATCGGAAAAATAAGAACATGAAGAAAATCTCGCTGAAACAAAGGAAATAATTTAGTCTATCCAGTTGTTTGTTTATCAACGCTGTGTACAGACATACTACGTATTTTTAATGGCATGTTAGCGTTGCTATAGCAAATATTGTGAGATTCCATTGAATTTAGCCCACTTATGTTTTGCGTATTTCCCCGTCACTGGCTATGAAACTCAGCAATAAATATCTTTCTACTGTTGTCAGTTTCAGAGAAGCCATTAACGCTTAAAGAATGCATGACGGTCAAAAATACACCAAAATCATATGGTATCACCATATTATTTTTTAATACAACACGAAGCACCCCACTCCCCATCTTTCAGCACCATGTACGCCCCTGGCGTCATGAAGAGGCTACCTGTGTGTTCGTTAGTATATCGGCACCGATTTTTTCTCACAATAGTGCAGCATGGCAGATACATATACGTGTCAGATATTTTGTACATTTCAACGTCGAGATTTAAGAAGATACCGGACAGAACGAATGAATGCATGTATTTGGAGTTATGATGAAATGTAAAAAATAAATAGGGAAGTATAGCCAATGTCTATGAATCTGCAGATATATGCCTATGGATCTTAAAATTATCAGCGACGATACACTGTGGACAGGTAGGAAATTATGACAGCCGTTTAGACTAATGGTAGCATAATTCGGGCAAAATATCACCGTTGCTTGAAGTCATGCAAGTTTATAATATTGGTGCCCTGTCTGGAAATCTCTTCGTTGGAGAAATCTGCTAAAATCGGACAAAAATAATATGCGTAGAGCGATACACTCCGCTCGCTGATAATTCCGGTTATCTGATCTGTCATCACAGCTCCCGAGCTAGCATATCTAATAGTTCATAGTCTCCACATGAACAGCTGCAATAAACGGGCGACTGAGATACTACGGCTCCGTCCGAGAATCCACCGTGTTCTCGGATCTGAATGATAGGTGTCATATGGTCATGTTGAGACGTTTACTCCATCAAACGACCACGTTGCTCATCCGTTAACATCAACAGCGTATGAATTAGCGGGTGGTTGGTGAGTGTCCGGTGAGCGCGGGTTCCTGTTGCTACAATGCACTTTGCTGAAAAGCAGCAGGAACTTGATAATGTGATGTCTAGCACTGTACTATCACTTGTCTTTATTTGCATCATGTAAGAGTCCTGTCTGTGTCTTGTGTGCTGTCCTCAGTGTTTTATAGAGTGGATGAAGGGTGTCCATGTGTTCCATGTTGCTTAAAAGATTTCTTCTTTGAAGCAGCAAGAGCGCAACTTGGCTGGATGGTGCTCAGTTGGTTCGTCGCGATATGACTAAAATGTTGAGAGCGACATTAAATCCTATTCACTCACTCACCCAGATGAATAATTTGTTTGAGCAAATATGTAATCACAGCTTCCGAGCTAGCGTATCTAATTCCGCTTAATCCGGTGCTGGTGCTGTAATAAAAGCTCGACTGAGATATTAAGACTACGTCCGAGAATTCGCCGTAATCTCGGGTCTGAATGTGAGGTGTCGAGGGATGCTTTCTTGTTGAGTCATATGATTGCTTTTCAGTCGCCAGATGTAAATTTTCCCCACCTCTTGCATATCGTTTCAATATGTCTATTTCTTGTGGTGCAGAAACCAATGTATCCATTGCTTGAGAAGATCGAACTCTTTAAGGATCTAGGATTCATAACAAGGCCAAATTCCGGAAATGTTTTTTCACCTAATATAAAATATATATATATATATACCTATCTCTATAGTATGGTGAAATAATGTGACAAAAAATATTTGCTTATACCAAAAATAGAAAATAGAAAACGTTTGGAGATACCCACTCAAGAAAAAAAAATCAGGCGTAAAATGCGAGAGTATTGGGTCCGGTTTCTTTAATGTTGTATGTCACACCAAATTCTCAACGATATTTTACAGAATTGTATCATCTCTTCCCCCACGCGAGATGCGCACGCTCACCTGGAGAAAACTTACCTAAGGATGTTTTTCGAAGGGTCTAGTTTTAGCAGCCGAACGATCGCGACATATATAGTCTGAAGATAGTACAGGACATTGCGTCGAACGGTGAACGGTCTTTGCTGGTTTGCATACAAGTTCCTTTGGCACCGGTTGGATTGTGGTTATTTGCTCATCATGGATAGCGGTTAGCTTGGGTAACGCTTCAGGTCGTAGTATTCCAAAGTGGCATGTCCAATTTCATAACCCAAACACTGTCCTTTAATCTCATAACCCCAAGGCTTTTAAAGGGGTATATCACAATTACGTTTATTTTCCATGGCAACTAAGCATCTTGGTGTTATCGACAGAAAAGGGCCAATGTCCTTTGGATTGGTCAACAAAACATTGACGTACATACGCTGACAGCCTGATCCATAATCTTGAGAGATAAAAGACACGAGCTCTTTGCTCTGATGTTATGGACGTGGAAGGTGAATGGCGAAGAGCTTAGACCGTCTGATCAGTTAAAATCTCCTTGACATTCGAATTCAAACGAACGGTTGTTTCTTCAAATGAGAGTTATTTATGGAGATATTTAGTTTTTCAGTTTCTACATCCGTATAAATGGATCCTATATACAGGGAAAAGGTAATATTATATCACATGGTATGTGTAGTTGTAGATTCGCGTGAAAGGTCAGTTCTAAACCGGATATAAAGGTGGTCCGTGAAACAGAGAACTTCAATATGGGTATTGAATTCAAGGTAGATTCAGCGCGTGCTTAAAGTGAAATGGTGTCTGATTAACACACGGAAAACATAAGGAGGGTGTTATTGTCTGTTTGACAATGACCCTGTTATTAGTTACACAACAACATCCGGAATGAAGTTCTGTTCATACATCCATTAACGGCATGGACTGCATAATAGTCACGATCTGATTAGTAATGTCTACATTGCTTTATATCGATCATATTTTGAACGCAGTAAACTCATCGCCTTACTCAATGCTGTCGCAAACCCCAGATGTTGTCTGAACGGTGTATTAGCACTGTCAGTTTCCATTGGCAACCAATCCCTCTTTTGTGGAATCGAACTCATCCTCCACAACATTGAGTCATGCGACACTATAACGACCTTTTGTGATCTTTATTGTACTTCATATATGCGAAAAACAAGAAAAATCGGTCAACGTCCTTCGATTGGATACAGAGAATTTTACAGGGAGCATGTTGGTTGAAGACATACGTGTGGAACAAAAAGCCGTCTTACAAATAGCGAAATCACTAACACGACGTTGAAAGAGGTTTTTTCAATTTGCCTGACCAAACAGGATATGCGGCTATGAAGATCCTGTTTCCCCTCATCCTCGCGAGCCAGTGTATCGATCGATCTATTGGGATCGATACACTGGCTTGGTTAGTTGCCCATACGAGTTCTGGATATATAAATAGATGAAGGGGTTTCCCCTGAATCAACCCAATCAGTGAACGCGCTAAGCTGGTTGATTAGACCAATCCGCTGCGAAGTATGAGATGTGACAGGTGTCAATTTCATCGCGGGCCAAACTGCTTTGATGTCAAGTGGAAATCGACATTGGAAGTCAAGCAAAAATCGCAGGCTGGGGATACCGACATGCTAATTCAAAACAAGCGTGTGGGATGAAATGTACGAGATTGTATAATAGAGGCATTGACTCAAGAACTCATTCGAATTACCAAAAATGTCCAGGTAAACCCTCTGCGAGGATTTAGGATTTACCTGGACTTGTGAAGATGGTTTCCCCTCAGTCAGTGTCCTTCGTAGAGAAAATGTATTATATTATACCGGTATGCCGCAAAGCTTACCGAGGGGATCAAATTAGCATTCATACGTTCGCCTGCAAAATAGTCTGTTTGCTTTTCAGCAAATATCTGTCTGATTTTAGACAAAAATATATCCGCCAAATATTTTAGCATTTTCCAAAGTGTCTATGTATGCCGCTGTGTTTCAGAGAAATTTTATCACTGGAAACCTCCAATATCTCTCATAACCTAAAATATATCACTATCTCCAATATCTCATTTCCTCCAATAAAGAACTAAGCCGTTTAACTGGATCTTGTTTCGCGAAAGACAGAAACATCCAACGGTTTTCATTTTTCTTATGAATTTACAGCATCTACATCACGCGGACTAATACGGTCAGTAGCGTTATCAGAAAAACTGAACATTTTAATTCGTGGTTAAACGTAGAAGGTCCTGCTAGTATTGCTAAGTATTATATGATATCGTTTTGACAGATCTGACCATTAACAAGCACATGATGGGCAGTTGCAATACACCTACCCATTTTCCAGCGAAATCGGTTTCGTCAAAAAAACCCAGCCAGAAATAGCTAAAGGACCTGGGGCAATCTTGAATCTTGGGGGAGTCCCGGAAAAAGGTTTAGTATGGTCTATCTACATATGGCCCCAAAACGTTGCTACACTGCCCCGGTCACTATATAGTTAATGCAGACTAACGGCATCTTCAATGCGGACAGTTCGTATATCATAGTATGGTGTGGACAGTTGTAATCAAGAGCTGGTACAAGCAATTGCATGTACCAGTGAGTGGTGCTTGCTAGCTTTGCTAGCGGTTAGCTGGCGCAACTTTTCAGCTGACTTGATATTTACTTTTCAGCTTTTCAATTTGTTTTTGGTTGGTTTTGCATTTGGACGCGGGCTGTTTTCAAGAGTGTTCTAATCCGACCAAAGCGAAGAAATTGTATACACCTGTGCGAGTCGATTCAACTAATTGATTGGGCAATTGTTTGTTTACAAAATGCACAATCAGCTCATTTTTATAACATATCTGCCTGACTATTCTTTAGCTGTCTTGGATAGCCACATAAAATAGCGATAGACACAGCAACAGCGGAAATCTGACCCGTTTGTATATGTTCTGTAGGCAGAATTTCATAACAGTAAAGGTTATAGATACCTTCCATTCAAAACAATAGACATTGTAATGAGGTATTATTCGTATTTCTGTCTATATATTTCATAACTCCAAGGTCGTCAAAATATTGTATCACAATCACTTTTTGATTTCATTCGTAACTAACCATCTTTGTGTGATCAACAGAAAACAGGGTTAATGCCCTATTGATGGCCAACATAACATTGACACACATATTTTCTCCAACAGCCTGATCGGTGATAGCGAGATAAAAGACACTATATATCGTCTCATGCCAAGACGATCTCACAGTGAAACATATTTTGATCGACTGTATAGATTTCAAGATTGTGAGCGATTCTTTTTATCCAGCAGCCACTTTAGACGGTCTTTTTACTCGGGTTAAAGAAGATTCAGTTTTAGGTTATTATAAATCGGTTTGTTGTATAAATTTTAATGTAAATAGAGATTTTTAATGTGCTGTACTGATCACTTTTAGATTGTTGGGTTGTTAAGTTATTTTGCTGGCATACTTAGACAAGATTTTTGTTTGATCGTTGCTATATAGCCAAGTTATTACTGAACGCGAATATAAATCTTAATTCTCTCTCTCTCTCTCTCTCTCTCTCTCTCTCTGATGTGACGGACGAATAAGGTAAATAGCTAAAGAGCATAGATCGTTTGATCAGCAAAAAAAAAAGGGCTAGTTATTC
>JAVTVY010004176.1:0-39564 GCA_036873755.1 Hanleya hanleyi | reverse complement strand
ATCACACCAGCGAGTTCTGTTTACATGAACGTGACAGCTCGGACGAAATGGACGACAGTGTTATCAGAGATGCCTTGCTGCCGTATGGTGAGTGTTTGGGGGTCAAGAAACCGTTTCTCTCTGGGTCGGACTTTGCGAACTGTAGAACTGGCATTCGTGTCTATCGTTTTCGATGTAAGCAGAAACGTTACGTGCCAAACTTCATCACTTTTAGTGGAGAAGTAGTGATGTTTACCTACCCAGGCCAGGTACAGGAGTGTGGAACCTGCGGACAGGCCAGACATAAAGCCTATGATTGTAAATCCAAATGGTGCAGTAACTGCGACGGATTTTCACCTCACGAGAACCCCCATACTGGTCAAAATTGCCCCGAAAAATGCAAAATGTGTGGCTCTGAGAATCACAATATGACAGAATGCTGTTCACGAACGGTGTCTTATGCTGCCCGAGTTAAAAATCGTATTGATGCCCCTCGTGAAAATGGGGGGGAAGCGGAGTCAGAGATTGACGTTGACGTGGAAGAGACTGACAGTGACACTTGTATGGAAGTACGTAAGTACGATTCTCATGGGAATGAAATTGATAGTGATGTGGATGACGCGGAGGAGAGTGATGACGAGGAAAACAACATGGAAGAAGGGAAAGAGGTTGAGGAAGTTTATCCCAACGTTCGGGAAGTAGATAGCGCTAATCCTACAACGGATAACGAAAATGCAGTGAAAGCAGAGATACATATTGTATCGGCTAGTGGTACCACGATTGGCACTGCTGCAATCTCACCGGTTCAGAAACGTCAGAAAACAACAGGCAACGTTAAATCTCCGCCTGTGATGAATAATGATTTGCCGAGAAGTGGGGCCATGCATGTGGACCCTCACGAGAGTATTCAACCTGAGCCCGCCAGTCCCAGTGAGATGGAAGCGGAATCAACAACCAGTGGAAAAACAAAGAACTTGACTCAAGAAATAATGACACCAACACCGCGCTCACCAGACAATAACAGTCTAATTGAGTACAGAAAACAGGCCGCTTTGTTGAGAAAACTAAAGAAACGTGAACGGAAACAATGAACTGTGTTTATTTAAAACTTCACAATGGATCTATTCCCCAGCTTTCTTTTCATTGTAATGGCTAGTGCTATGTTTAGAGTCGGGACACTAAACATGAATGGTTTATTGGATACTGACAAGCAAGGTCAATTACGTGATTTTGTTTTCCAAAATAACATTGACATTCTGTTTGTTCAGGAAACGCATTTTGTGAAGAACAATGATGCTTCTCACTTAAATATACCAGGTGATTGCAAATGGGCCTTTGGCACAAATAAATCCTGTGGTGTCGGCATAATTATTAGATATTCGGTACCTTGTAGTATTAATTATGTAAAGAGATGCCCTTATGGTAGATATATATTGATATCAGTAAAGATACACGATATTGATGTAAAACTGATCTGTGTTTATTGTCCGAATAACATTTCTGAACGTAAAACGTTTATTAAAGATCTTGATTATATTTTAGCTGGTAGTCATCCAATTATATTGGGGGGCGATTTTAATTTTGTGGAAAACCTTGATCTTGATAAAACTGGTGGTAATTGTAACAGAGGTTCTGAGGGAAAAGAAGAAATGCAAACCTTGAAAATCACCCATGATGTAAAAGATATTTTTCGAACGAAACACCCCAATAAGAAGATATATACATGGTCACGTGGGGAATAGCCACCAGGCTTGATCGTTTTTATGTTAGTAACGTTATGGAAGAAAGTGTCATCGTGTCTGATGTAAATCATGTTTCTTTTTCTGACCATTCGTGTGTATATATGGATGTCAAATTTGATGATGTTATATGTATGGGCCCTGGGTTTTGGAAATGTAATGTTTCACACCTGTCTGACGATGAAATTAAGAAAAGTGTTGAAAATGTTTTTAAAGATGTTTTTGAGTCTGATAATAATATGCAATTGTCTGATAAGTGGGACCTTTTTAAATCGAATGTGAAGCAAGTTATTAGAAATATTTCGTGTCAAAAGGCAAAAGCTAAACGTCAGAAGCTACAGGACCTGCAGTTAGAATTGCAGTCACTTCAAGTTAATCCGGTTGTGAATAAAGACAGAATTGCTATTGTGAAATCATCCATTAATGCATTACAGAAGGAAAGTATGAGAGGGGCTGTGATACGGTCAAAAGCTGTACATTTAGAACAGGCTGAAAAGCCAACTAGTTATTTTTTTAGAAGAGAGAAAGCCCGAGGAAAAAAGAAATTAATTAGAAAGTTACTGTGCCACGAGCGAGATAATAATGTTTTACATAATGATCAAAGTTCTATATCTGAATGTGTTAACATTTTTTATCAACAATTGTATACGGCTCAGGAAACTGACAAGTCAGCTCAAGATGAATTTTTGTGTGATTTACCTTCGTTATCAGACGAACTTAGCCAATTATGCGAGGGGGATTTAACGGGGCAGGAATGTTATGATGCTCTAAAATGTATGCCTGCGCACAAATCGCCAGGAAGTGATGGTCTGCCGGCCGAATTTTATTTACAGTTTTGGCCTCTTATTGGCCAGACATTTGTGATGATTGTAAATAATTGTTTTGACAACGGTTTGCTATGTAAAACTCAACGCACTGGTCTTCTTACTTTATTGTGTAAAGACCCAACGAACTCTGAACACATTGTAGTAGCGTTGTGTGCCTAGACTAGCAACACCTACTGCGATATAGGCCTAAAATATCCCCCATTAAAATCTTCCCTCCATTCCAACCCGAATTCCATATAAGCGTCTTGCTCGCTCTAAATCTCAACCCAGTCTCCCGATATCAGAGCGTGCACACAGATTGCTGAAGTTCTAGGTTCTGGCCCAAACCGGTTTGGATCAATCTCCTGGCATGTACGATTTATTTCGAGGTAACAGGGCTAGCAGTTTGGATCGTAAAGCTATCCCTGCAACACCCCTCCCCGTTTTCTTTTTAGCGAGCGTCTTACTTCGCCTAGCTAGAACCCTTCCTGTCGCAAGCAACCGCTGTTCTAGCGCTGACAATGATTACTAAAACGCGAGACAAAGACGTGAATTCTCCATGTTATATCACATGTGTCAAAATCCGTAACATGCAGTGTACAAAAGTACACTGCTCTCTAAAAATACCCAACTTCAATAAAATGGTAACCATCCCACTAGTCCAGTCTCATTACCAGACTGTCTATAATCGCACCCAAATCCACTAAAAATCTCGTTCAAATGGTCAGTCTCATGGGACCGATCACTTTATTTCTCAAAAATATAATCGGCGGGCCAGCCTACCAGCTTTACGGCCCAAATAAATACAATCGGCCGCATGGGACTGCTCACTTTAATTCTTAAAAATATACTCTGCAGGCCAGCCTACCAGCTACATGGCCGAAATAAATACGAGAACATTATCCAAACCAGGACTGGTATCTAGACTATAAATTGGCAGACCAGCCTACCAGCTACATGGCCGCAATAAGCAGCAGTCCGTCATAAAATCCACTACTGTAACAAGCCTCTAAACTACTGGCTGTCCAGACTATATATTGAACTCCCCATTCTCCCTCCCCTAATAATTTCAAGGCTCGCCTTCGTCAGCAGCCAACAATTTCGAGTGGAAGGGCCCTTCCAGGGCGTACGCACGAAGAGTCAGAAACGTGTGCGCGCACTACACGCCACTGATCCAATGTACATACGCTCTCGCAAACGGCTACCCACCAGAGAGAATGTTTGCAGAGGAAACAACCATAATTGCTACACCTCCACAGATATCAAGCTCACACTCACAAAATCGTTGAGCTCATAACTAAAACAGGGTTGAGACTATAATCGAATAATGACGTATATATTCAGCTATCCTGCCCCAATAAATTATAACGGGTACTACAAGATATCGGATAGACAACTCATCAGGGCTTCATGACGAAGGCATGGGATGAAGAGGGACTAGTCTACCTCAACCCCAGGTCTTCGGCATGGCTACCCGCACTACACATATTCTCATACTGTATCTTCTCCATGTCACTCCATATATTAACTTCACCACATAAACTTCCATGAACGTGCCACATAGCATAACACACACAGAAAAACCCACAAAGAACACAGTTATACAATCTCAACAGAAGTCACATAAAAACGCGAGTGACGCGTATATCTACCACACAGAATCTTCACACGCAGAAATTCTCGAATCACACAGCAACCATCGAACCCAGGCGTCCAGCACCCGGTTCCCTCACACCTAGTTCATCACAACGCATCATATACTCCCATAACACACTACACGTATAACGCCGCAGCAAACATCTCAATTTCCGAACATCCAACTTTCGAATACACACGAGGGTTCTCCAACACACACCAATAGTTCCAAAATACACATTACATTACAGAACACATTAACGGTTTGGGTCTAGAATTTTATATATATTTTTTCTTGAATTCCACAATGCCTCAAACAAACATCCTGTACAACAAAATCAAATCAACCCCCAAATAGGATAATTTCACATAGAAAATCAAAACCAAATACAATATATCCATCACTGCATACACGTGATGGTACACAACCATATATCTCCACCAAGTGGACACTATACTACATCGCTTCAGACGCATACACAAAATGCGTCACCATTGGCCCATCAACTAACTTCACCATTTATCAGTTACTGGCAGAGCGAAATGTAGCCCACATTGGACAAGTCACCATTCCATAAAAATTCAAACTGCAAAAACCTTGGTGTCTCCAATAACCAAGGTTTTATCCCTAAAATCTACAACACATCCATAGGCTGATAGGAAATCGAAGCCTAGCAACAGGTCGTCAACCAAGGGTGATAGAGCAGCGTTTTCGCAAGCGGGACACAGAGACTTTACTGAGTTTTTGGCAAAAGTTATTGATCTGAGAAAGGATATGTTGTGCTTCCAGAAGAATTATTACAAGAAATGTTTCTATTTGAGAGTTTGTTCGGAGGGGGCGCACAACGCTCTTCTTCTCAAGTCGGATTTTACGATTGGAGATACTGTGTGGAATATCACCCCAGCGAGTTCTGTTTACATGAACGTGACAGCTCACTGGGCCCCGGACGAAATGGACGACAGTGTTATCAGAGATGCCTTGCTGCCGTATGGTGAGTGTTTAGGGGTCAAGAAACCGTTTCTCTCTGGGTCGGACTTTGCGAACTGTAGAACTGGCATTCGTGTCTATCGTTTTCGATGTAAGCAGAAACGTTACGTGCCAAACTTCATCACCTTTAGTGGGGAAATAGTGATGTTTACCTACCCAGGTCAGGTCCAGGAGTGTGGAACCTGCGGGCAGGCCCGACATAAAGCCTATGATTGTAAATCCAAATGGTGCAGTAACTGCGACGGATTTTCACCTCACGAGAACCCCCATACTGGTCAAAATTGCCCCGAAAAATGCAAAATGTGTGGCTCTGAGAATCACAATATGACAGAATGCTGTTCACGAACGGTGTCTTATGCTGCCCGAGTTAAAAATCGTATTGATGCCCCTCGTGAAAATGTGGGAGAAGCGGAGTCAGAGATTGACGTTGACGTGGAAGAGACTGACAGTGACACTTGTATGGAAGTACGTAAATACGATTCTCATGGGAATGAAATTGATAGTGATGTGGATGACGCGGAGGAGAGTGATGACGAGGAAAACAACATGGAAGAAGGGAAAGAGGTTGAGGAAGTTTATCCCAACGTTCGGGAAGTAGATAGCGCTAATCCTACAACGGATAACGAAAATGCAGTGGAAGCAGAGATACATATTGTATCGGCTAGTGGTACCACGATTGGCACTGCGGCAATCTCACCGGTTCAGAAACGTCAGAAAACAACAGGCAACGTTAAATCTCCGCCTGTGATGAATAATGATTTGCCGAGAAGTGGGGCCATGCATGTGGACCCTCACGAGAGTATTCAACCTGAGCCCGCCAGTCCCAGTGAGATGGAAGCGGAATCAACAACCAGTGGAAAAACAAAGAACTTGACTCAAGAAATAATGACACCAACACCACGCTCACCAGACAATAACAGTCTAATTGAGTACAGAAAACAGGCCGCGTTGTTGAGAAAACTAAAGAAACGTGAACGGAAACAATGAACTGTGTTTATTTAAAACTTCACAATGGATCTATTCCCCAGCTTTCTTTTCATTGTAATGGCTAGTGCTATGTTTAGAGTCGGGACACTAAACATGAATGGTTTATTGGATACTGACAAGCAAGGTCAATTACGTGATTTTGTTTTCCAAAATAACATTGACATTCTGTTTGTTCAGGAAACGCATTTTGTGAAGAACAATGATGCTTCTCACTTAAATATACCAGGTGATTGCAAATGGGCCTTTGGCACAAATAAATCCTGTGGTGTCGGCATAATTATTAGATATTCGGTACCTTGCAGTATTAATTATGTAAAGAGATGCCCTTATGGTAGATATATATTGATATCAGTAAAGATACACGATATTGATGTAAAACTGATCTGTGTTTATTGTCCGAATAACATTTCTGAACGTAAAACGTTTATTAAAGATCTTGATTATATTTTAGCCGGTAGTGATCCAATTATACTGGGGGGCGATTTTAATTTTGTGGAAAACCTTGATCTTGATAAAACTGGTGGTAATTGTAACAGAGGTTCTGAGGGAAAAGAAGAAATACAAACCTTGAAAATCACCCATGATGTAAAAGATATTTTTCGAACGAAACACCCCAATAAGAAGATATATACATGGTCACGTGGGGGAATAGCCACCAGGCTTGATCGTTTTTATGTTAGTAACGTTATGGAAGAAAGTGTCATCGTGTCTGATGTAAATCATGTTTCTTTTTCTGACCATTCGTGTGTATATATGGATATCAAATTTGATGATGTTATATGTATGGGCCCTGGGTTTTGGAAATGTAATGTTTCACACCTGTCTGACGATGAAATTAAGAAAAGTGTTGAAAATGTTTTTAAAGATGTTTTTGAGTCTGATAATAATATTCAATTGTCTGATAAGTGGGACCTTTTTAAATCGAATGTGAAGCAAGTTATTAGAAATATTTCGTGTCAAAAGGCAAAAGCTAAACGTCAGAAGATACACGACCTGCAGTTAGAATTGCAGTCACTTCAAGTTAATCCGGTTGTGAATAAAGACAGAATTGCTATTGTGAAATCATCCATTAATGCATTACAGAAGGAAAGTATGAGAGGGGCTGTGATACGGTCAAAAGCTGTACATTTAGAACAGGCTGAAAAGCCAACTAGTTGTTTTTTTAGAAGAGAGAAAGCCCGAGGAAAAAAGAAATTAATTAGAAAGTTACTGTGCCACGAGCGAGATAATAATGTTTTACATAATGATCAAAGTTCTATATCTGAATGTGTTAAAAAATTTTATCAACAATTGTATACGGCTCAGGAAACTGACAAGTCAGCTCAAGATGAATTTTTGTGTGATTTACCTTCGTTATCAGACGAACTTAGCCAATTATGCGAGGGGGATTTAACGGAGCAGGAATGTTATGATGCTCTAAAATGTATGCCTGCGCACAAATCGCCAGGAAGTGATGGTCTGCCGGCCGAATTTTATTTACAGTTTTGGCCTCTTATTGGCCAGACATTTGTGATGATTGTAAATAATTGTTTTGACAACGGTTTGCTATGTAAAACTCAACGTACTGGTCTTATTACTTTATTGTGTAAAGACCCAACGAACTCTGAACACATTAAGAACTGGAGACCCATTAGTTTATTAAACGTAGACTACAAAATTGTGTCGAAATCATTGTGCAATAGATTAAAAATGGTCATTACACATATTGTAAATCAAGACCAGACGTGCGGGATACCTGGTAGAAACATTTTTGATAATATTCACTTATTACGTAATTCTTATGACTATGTTGTACAAAATGACTTACATGCATATTTTATTAATCTTGATCAAGAAAAAGCCTTTGACAGAGTTGACTGGGAGTTTATGTTTCGCTGCTTACAGCAGTACGGCTTCGGCCCTAGTTTTTGTAAGTGGATACGCCTGTTGTATTCGGGAATATCCAGTAATATAATTGTAAATGGATTTCTAACTGAATCATTCACATTGTCACGTGGTGTAAGACAAGGCTGCGCGATATCGCCTTTGTTATATGTCATGACGTTGGAACCATTTGTATCTTCAGTGAGAACTAGTAGCAATATAAGCGGTATTAAGCTGCCAGGATGTAAAAGAGCGACTAAGATTTCTTCCTTTGCTGATGACACGACAGCTATTGTATCAGACAAAAAATCTGTTGGTGGTGTTGTTAACTTGTCACATCGTTTTGAAGATGCTTCGGGGGCAGAATTGAGTATTGTTAAAAGTACTGTTTTGCCTATTGGAAAGGGTGATGGATCCGGCCTCCCGCCTGGTTTAAGTGTTGTCAGCTCGGCTAAGATATGTGGAGTATATTTTGGGGAAAACTGTGACGATTTAAATAGCCAGTTGAGACTGTCAAAACTAGAAAAGGTCCTTGATTTTTCGAAATATAGAGACCTTACCCTTAGGGGAAGGGCCCTGTTTGTCAACTGTGTAGCTTTAGCCGGTATTTGGTTTATGTTGCAATCAACTTTTGTTTCTAACGCATTTGTGAACAAGTGTAATCGATTGACTTTCAAATTTATGTGGAATGGAAAGCCCGAGGGTATTCGTAGAAATGTCTTATTCAATCATTTTCTTGAAGGCGGAGTAAATTTACAATGCTTAGTTGCTAAGTTGAAAACTTTTGCTGTGATGCATGTGTTAAAATTAATTGATGGTTCAAATGCTGACTGGACATATTTTACTATATACTGGCTAGGCCTGTCACTTCGTAAAGAAAGACCGGACTTTGCCTCCAATACGATACCTCATTCGGAGAAAATGCCCCGATTTTATAAATTTGTGTTGTCGGCATGGAAAGAATATGTAGGAATTATGCAGTCCAATTCACATGTTCAGTCCAGTAAATATGTATATCGTATGTTTTTAAACTCTGTAGTGGAAGAACCTAGAATTGTGAAACGCTTGCCTAACTTGCCTTAGAGGGATATTTGGGGGAGAATGTTCCATTCGTTTATGGATCATAACTTGATTAACTTCTCTTTCAAACTTTGTCATGATATTTTACCTGTTAGAGATATATTGTTCATGAGAAATATAAGTTCCACAAATCTATGTGTATTTTGTACCAATACGGAAACAAGAGAACATTTGTTTGTCAATTGTCAGATGACACGGAATGTGCTTTCAGAATTCCAAACTTATTGTTTGACATACTGTCACTTTTTCCCGTCATTCACGAATGAACACTTGTTGTACAAAATGTTTAATCCGAAAGTGTCAAAGGAGCAAAACTCTGTGTTAATATATTTAGTTAATTTGCTATTATTCACTGTCTGGTGTTCTCGAAACGAAATGATTTTTAATAATGAGCATGTATCACAGACTGCGATAGTTCAATCTGCTAAAGCTCGTTTAAAACAAAGAATATCTGTCGACCATTATAGACTGAGCAAACGGGACGTTATTGGTGTGTAAATAATGTATTCGCCTCATTACACGGCTCTAAGTTAATGTATTTATTGTAAAATATAGTTCTCAGCAGTCCATTTAACAATCTGTGATCATTAATTTTAATCGAATGTGACTGTCAAGAGATTGTGTATATATGTTGATTTGTATATTGTTTTGTGAATAAATTATTTTTCCTTACAAAAGAAAAAAAAAAATGGAAGATTGGAAATGTGTATTTCGTAATGTTTTTACATATTTTCCACATTTAACAAATTCCTCAACAAATCCGACAATTTCGGGGTAGCTCTAAGCTTCCTTTAAAATGTATTTTATCGATCACTTGCTTAATCATCAGCCTATAATCTAAATTGTATATCGTAAGCAAACGCTTGAGCGAAACGTTTTTCAAGAGGTTTTATGGTGTAATGGTTAGCACTCGTGGACTTTGAATCCAGCGATCCGAGTTCAAATCTCGGTAGAACCTAAGGTTTTCTTCTTGCCCTCTATGGTGTAATGGTTAGCACTCTGGTCTCTGAATACAGCGATCCGAGTTCAAATCTCGGTAGAACCTAATGTTTTCTTTTTCCCTTTAACATTTATTTTCGTTATCTTTCATCGATGCATCTATTTGGAAGTCTCATTGAAGATTGGATATTTCGTTCTGTTTTTACATATTTTTCACATTTAACAAATTCCTCAACAAATTCGGCAATTTCGGGGTAGTTCTAAACTTCCTTTAAAATGTGTTTTATCGATCCGTTGCTTAATCAATAAGCCTATCATAAAAATTATATATCGTAAGCAAACGCCTCAATGAAAGGCTTTATAAGAGGTTCTATGGTGTAATGGTTAGCACTCTGGACTTTGAATCCAGCGATCCGAGTTCAAATCTCGGTAGAACCTTATTGTTTTCTTTTTTCTTCTAACATTTCTTTTCGTTATTTTTCATCGATTCTTCTATTTGTACGTCGCATTGAAGATTGGAAATGTGTAGTTCTTTCTGTTTTTACATATGTTTCACATTTAATAAATTCCTCTACAAAACCGACAATTATCGATCACTTGCTTAATCAATAAGCCTATCATCAAAATTATATATCGTAAGCAAACGCCTCAATGAAAGGTTTTATAAGAGGTTCTATGGTGTAATGGTTAGCACTCTGGACTTTGAATCCAGCGATCCGAGTTCAAATCTCGGTAGAACCTTATTGTTTTCTTTTTTCTTCTAACATTTGTTTTCGTTATTTTTCATCGATTCCTCTATTAGTACGTCGCATTGAAGTTTGAAAATGTGTATTTTGTTCTGTTTTTACATATGTTTAACATTTAATAAATTCCTCTACAAAACCGACAATTTTGGCGCAGTTCTAACCTTGACTTTAAAATGTAAGTTATCGATCTCTTGCTTATTCCATAAGTCTATTCACAAAATTGTATATCGTAAGCAAACCCCTGAACGAAAGGATTTATAACAGGTTCTATGGTGTAATGGTTAGCACTCTGGACTCTGAATCCAGCGATCCGAGTTCAAATCTCGGTAGAACCTATCGTTTCCTGTTTTATCTCTAACATTTGTTTTCGTTATTTTTCATCGATGCTCCTATTCGTACGTCTCACTGAAGATTGGAAATGTGTATTTCGTTCTGTTTTTACATGTTTTTCACATTTAACAAATTTCTCAACAAATCCGAGAATTTCGGGGTAGTTCTAAACTTCCTTTAAAATTCCTCATCAAAATTATATATCGTAAGCAAACGCCTCAATGAAAGGTTTTATAAGAGGTTCTATGGTTTAATGGTTAGCACTCTGGACTTTGAATCCAGCGATCCGAGTTCAAATCTCGGTAGAACCTTATTGTTTTCTTTTTTCTTCTAACATTTGTTTTCGTTATATTTCATCGATTCCTCTATTTGTACGTCGCATTGAAGTTTGGAAATGTGTATTTTGTTCTGTTTTTACATATGTTTAACATTTAATAATTTCCTCTACAAAACCGACAATTTTGGCGCAGTCCTAACCTTGACTATAAAATGTATGTTATCGATCTCTTGCTTACTCCATAAGCCTATTCACTAAATTGTATATCGTAAGCAAACCCCTGAACAAAAGGATTTATAACAGGTTCTATGGTGTAATGGTTAAAAAAAAAAAAAAAAAAAAAAAAATTAAGGTGCTTTTAAATATGTGGAGACAGAGAAATTTGACATTAAAAGGCAGAGTCACGGTAATACAAACGTTATTATTGTCACGGTTGTGGTATGTAATGGCCGTGCAATCTGTAGGAGAGAAATGGGTGAAAGAGTTGAAAACCATGTGCTTAAGTTTTTTGTGGAATAACAAACCTGCACTTATTTCTTATGAATGATGATGTTTTGGGAGGCTTAAATTTCCCTGATATAATGTCAAAGCTGAAAGCATTTCGCCTGAAATTTTTATCCAGATATTTTAATCCATCGCATAGAGCTATATGGAAAAGTTGTTTTACTTATTTTTTGTCTAAATGGAAAGGCCTTGGTCTTTCGTATGAACTTTTTTTCATGAGTTTCCAGAAAACTCTGTTCAACATTCTTCCAGATTTCTACAAGGAAATGTTAATGTCATGGACAGATTTTCGTAAATCTGTTGATTTACATGTTAATAATAAGCAGGTTATTCTATCTCAACCCCTGTTTTTTAACCCTAGAATTATGGTTGCTGGTAAAACACTATGTTCAGAATTGTTTATAGATGCCAAGGTCTTCTGTCTCAGGGACATACTGTATGAAGTAATTCCCGGATTCTTACCAGAGGCAGGGATTGTAGAAACGGTGTTAAATGTCAGTCCACAAGCTGATCCTCATAGAATAAATTTATTATTTTCTCTAATAAAAGAATCTATACCCCCTGAATGGTTGGCCGTGTTAGAGAATAATAATTGTAATATGGAAGTCGAAAGAATTATGTATATAACCATGGATACTGATACAAAAGCCATGTCTTCCCACGCGCTGAAGGACTTTTATCAAATCCTCAGAAGAAATATAATTAAACCACCGGCATGTGTCTTGAAATGGAACGATATTTATCCTCAGTTAGTGTTATGTAAACACTGGGTTACTGTAAACATTATTGGCAAAAGCTCCGAATGTATTGATCTCGATTTAAAATTATGCATAATGTTTATTTTACACTTGTCAAGCTTTGTAGGATTGGTTGGGTGGATTCTAATGTATGTCATTTTTGTAAGACACACCCTGAGGATATTCGACATATGTTATTTATTTTGTTCAAGCATTCAAGATTTCCTTGTGTATATATGATCACTTATTGAGGTGATGTTTCGCTACACACATGTAAGCGTATCGAATGAGATATCTTTTGAATGTATGTTTATTTTTGGCTGTGTGGCACGGAGTAAATCTCTCAATGCTAACTTTGTAAATATTATTTGTAGTTATGCTCGACTTGCTCTGTGCAAGAGGCGTAATATGTTTGTTTATCACAACAAGCGAGTCTGTCCGAAACGCTTGTTTCAAAATCTATTTAGACAGGCGATGTATGCCACTTACCGCTATCATAGGGATAGAAATAGACTTCCTTTGTTTGATAAAAGATACTTGACTAACAAATCTTTGTTGAAGTACGATAACAACAATGAGCTAAGAATAATTGTTTAAGTCCGGAGATTTCTTTCTGTTTAAATTGACTAGCCCTGGCCACAGCGTGTGTCATTCAATGTACAGGTATTGTTACACATAGGTTACCGATAGATAGCCTGGCTACCCTACTGTGATAACTCTTCTTAATTCACAGCCAGGTTTGTTTGAATTGTAAATTTGTATTATATATTGGTGGAATAAATATTATTTCAAAAGAAAATTACAACACATATAAGGGAAGTCACTGCGTCACATGACTTCACAGAATAGTCTTCTGCTTAACCTATTCTAAAGCACATACCAGGAATCTAACGATTCGTGATATGTGTTGTATCTCAGGTAGCACTCTGGACTCTGAATCCAGCGATCCGAGTTCAAATCTCGGTAGAACCTATCGTTTCCTGTTTTATCTCTAACATTTGTTTTCGTTATATTTCATCGATGTACCTATTTGTACGTCTAATTGAAGATTGGAAATGTGTATTTCGTAATGTTTTTACATATTTTCCACATTTAACAAATTCCTCAACAAATCCGACAATTTCGGGGTAGTTCTAAGCTTCCTTTAAAATGTATTTTATCGATCACTTGCTTAATCATCAGCCTATAATCTAAATTGTATATCGTAAACAAACGCCTGAGCGAAACGTTTTTCAAGAGGTTCTATGGTGTAATGGTTAGCACTCGTGGACTTTGAATCCAGCGATCCGAGTTCAAATCTCGGTAGAACCTAAGGTTTTCTTTTTGCCCTCTATGGTGTAATGGTTAGCGCTCTGGTCTCTGAATACAGCGATCCGAGTTCAAATCTCGGTAGAACCTAATGTTTTCTTTTTCCCTTTAACATTTATTTTCGTTATTTTTCATCGATGCATCTATTTGTAAGTCTCATTGAAGATTGGAAATGTGTATTTCGATCTGTTTTTACATATTTTTCACATTTAACAAATTCCTCAAGAAATTCGACAATTTCGGGGTAGTTCTAAACTTCCTTTAAAATGTGTTTTATCGATCCGTTGCTTAATCAATAAGCCTATCATAAAAATTATATATCGTAAACAAACGCCTCAATGCAAGGCTTTATAAGAGGTTCTATGGTGTAATGGTTAGCACTCTGGACTTTGAATCCAGCGATCCGAGTTCAAATCTCGGTAGAACCTTATTGTTTTCTTTTTTCTTCTAACATTTGTTTTCGGGAGAGTTCAGTTGTAGACGTTGAAGAGAGAGGTTGTATTTTCTATCGCTTCGTGTTTACAACAACAACAACAACAACAACAACAGCAGCTAATTTAGTGATCGTGAGTTTTGTGTTGGCTGATATTATGTCGAAGCCTGTGAAAGTTACCCCTGTGGTGAAGCCGGCCCGTACCCTGTCTGTGTGTTTTACCAGTAAAAGTGTGGGAGCGTTCTCAAGAACATTTGGAAAGGATTTTGTACCAATTTTGAGAGATCTGATGGATGTGAAGAAGGAGCTGATGTGTGTGCAAAAGAATTATTTCAAGAAAATGTTTTACGTCCGTGTTTCCACGGAGGCGGCGCACAACAAGCTACTGTTCAAAGGCAAGTTTTTGCTGGAATCGGCCGAATGGGATATTACGCCTGCGACATCGGTTTACATGAACGTGACATGCCATTGGGCTTTAGATGAAATGGGTGACAACACCATCTCAGAGGCTTTGAAACCTTACGGGGAATGCCTGGACGTGACAAAGCCAAGGTTTACGGACCCTGACTTTACTCATGTGAGAACCGGAATTAGAATCTACAGATTCAGATGCCACAAGACAAGGTATGTGCCGAACTTTATCGATTTTGGAGGGGACATAGTCATGTTCACGTATCCAGGGCAAATTCACGAATGTAGAAAATGTGGACAAAAATACCATCAAGCAGCCGAGTGTAAAGCCAAGTGGTGCAACAACTGCGACGGTTATAGTCCTCATGTGGAGCCTCATAATGAGGCCGGATGTCCCGAGAATTGCCGAATTTGTCATTCGAAGGAACATACCAGATCAAATTGTTGTGCCAGAGCAATTTCGTATGCGGCACAATTAAGAAAAACTACGACTAGACCACCAGCGAGACAAAATGTTAGTGACTCAGAATCTGAGGATGGTTCGGAGATAGATGTCATGGCATACAGTGACGAATCCGAACCAGCAGATACCGGTAACGCCAGAGTCATTGATGACAACATCGAACAGACAAAAGAAGACGGAGAAGAGAGGGAGATGGACGGCGTCGTAGAACAATCGGTGGAGTCCGAATTAGATCTTACTGGAAACGTTGACACCGACCATGCGTCAGCAGTCGTACCGGACTCCTCGGGAGCCCCACCGACAGTTGTGAATGTGGCGGCGGAGATCCATTGTAACGCTGGTGAGACAAATTCACCTAAAACAAAGAAGCAGAAAAAGAAGGAGAGAAAATCAAGCGCACCTGAACAGTCTACTGCAGAGGGAAACAATACTGAGGATACTAGTGACGTGAGTGAGCTGGACTCGCAAATGGATTTAATTACGCCGACACCCCAGCAGGGTGGTGATTCCGAGTTCCTTTTGAAGTTCAGAAGAAAGAAAACTTTTGCTTCGCGAGCAAGAGTGGCCGGTCAAAAGCACAAGAACACTAAGTGAATAATGATCAGTTTCCTAACAAACCAAGAACAATGGATACAAAGACTCTATTTACTTTACTAATTGTGATGACATTACATAGCTCCATTCGATTTGGAACCCTAAACGTGAATGGATTTGAGATGAAAGTAAAAAAGCGCAAGTCAGAGACTTCGTGTTCAACAACGATATTGACATATTGTTTCTACAAGAGACACACTTTACGAACTATAATGATTCTAAGGGTCTGAATATACCGTGTGATTCTAGGTGGGCCTACGGCTCATCTAGAAGTTGTGGTGTGGGCATTTTAATTCGCTACATTCTAGATTACAACATTAGAAATGTTCAAAGATGCCCGAACGGTCGTTTTATTGTAATGAATATTGATATTAATAATACCTCGCTTAAACTGGTTTGTGTATATGCGCCAAATGGAGCCACAGAAAGGAAATTATTTATTAAAGATCTGGATAGATTAATAACTGGTAGTGAAATAATAGTACTTGGGGGCGATTTTAATTTTGTTGAAATTGTACTTGGGGGCGATTTTAATTTTGTTGAAAATAATAATCTCGACAAATATGGGGGAAATGATAACGCTAGAAACGATGGCAAGGAAGAAATTGATGTTCTGAAATCTGATTTCCAGGTTTGTGATATTTATAGAAAATTGTACCCACAGAAAAAGATCTACACTTGGTCTCGGGGTCAAGTCGCTACCAGATTGGATCGTTTTTATGTGTCAAATATTATGAGAAATTCTGTTTCACAGTCTGACGTAATACATGTTTCCTTCAGTGATCATTCTTGTGCTACTTATGATGTAAATTTTGATGATGTAATTTCGTGGGGCCCAAGCTACTGGAAATTCAATGTCTCGCTCTTGGGAGACGACGAGTTACTTGTTAAAATTCAAGATGTGTATGAAAATGTTTTTGTAGATAATGCAAGTGGTGACATTATTACACAATGGGATAACTTCAAAAGTAACTGCAAGAAGCAAATACGTGATTATGCTATCCGAAAGGCAGCTTTTAAAAAGCGCCACCTAATTAATTTGACTGAGGAATTGAACATATTAAAATCTGACCCAATTATTAACAAAGAAGCTATAGAGACAATTAAGTCAGCCATGAATGCTTGTCATGAAGAGTCTAGAATGGGTTCAATTATAAGAGCTAGATCTGTTCAGTTTGAACAAGGCGAAAAGCCTACAAGGTATTTTATTAGAAAAGAATCCACCAGGGCGAAGCGCAAACTAATTAAAAAAATGTCATGTCAGAAAAACCCATCTATGTTTCATGATTCACAGAAATCTATTTCTGAATGTATACGATCTTTTTATGAACAATTGTACACTGAGCAACAGACGGATGTCGAATGTCAAAATGATTTTTTGTCAAGTCTGCCACAATTGAATGAACAGAGTAAAAACTTATGTGAAGGTTCACTAACTGAAAGAGAATTATATTTAGCGTTAAGTAACATGTCAAAATACAAGTCACCAGGTTGCGACGGGTTACCGGCTGAATTTTATTTGCAGTATTGGTCTTTGTTAGGTAAAAAATTTACCGAAGTTGTCAATTATTGTTATGAAAAGGGCGTTTTGAGTCCAAGTCAGCGTTCTGGGCTAATAACCTTATTATGTAAAGATGCTAATAACCCGGAGTCCATAAAGAACTACAGACCTGTGAGTTTGCTGAACTGTGATTACAAAATTGTATCTAAAGATCTTTGTAATCGTTTGAAGGAAGTCATTGAATTTATTGTTCACCAAAATCAAACCTGTGGAGTACCCGGTAGAACTATTTTCGATAATATACATCTTCTGCGGAATACATATGACTATGTTGAGCAAAAGGGTTTTGGAGCATGTTTTCTGAATTTGGACCAGGAGAAGGCCTTTGACCGAGTAGAGTGGTCTTTTCTTTTTAGATGTTTAGAACAATATGGTTTTGGACATGACTTTTGCCGTTGGGTTAAATTATTATATACTGATATAACAAGTTCTGTTATTGTTAACGGTCATGTGACTGAAGCGTTTGGTTTATCAAGGGGTGTTAGACATGGTTGTGCCTTGTCCTCTATGTTGTATGTATGCTCACTGGAGCCATTTTTAGCGGCAGTAAGAGCCAGCGTTGAAATCAAAGGTATACGTACACCAGGTACACGTAAAAGAACTCCGTGCTACCCTTTTTTCCCCACAGCTCCAGTTCAGATTAATCTCCCCGATAGGTAATTGGAACGAAAATTCGATTCCTGATTCCGGATTCAATGTGGTTAAAAATGCTAAGATTTGTGGTGTGTACTTTGGCAAAGATCAGGGGGAATTGAACTCCTCTCATGTTTTAAACAAAGTGAAAAAAAGAGTGTCCAATTGGACGGGAAGATATTTGACACTGAGGGGTAAATCTGTTTTAATTAACACGGTTGCACTTGCAATGCCCTGGTTCACGGCACAGTGTGTAATCTTACCTAAAAAATGTGTTAAACAATGTACCGAAGATGTTTTTAAGTTCTTGTGGGATGGAAAACCCGAAGGTGTAACTAGGAATGTTTTATATAACAAGTTTTCATGTGGTGGTTTAAATATTCAGAACATTGACTGTAAACTCAAAACATTTGCAGTGAAACATGTTTTAAAGTTAATTTATGGATCAGTCGCCGACTGGAAATATTTCGCCATATATTGGATAGGATTATCCTTGAAGAATGTACGTCCAGAATATGCTAGACCAAATGTTCCGCATTCTGAGACCATGCTTGTGTTTTATAAATTTGTACTTGGCGCGTGGAGGGAATTTTATAGCGGACAGACCTTGCCGCAAACAATGTACAGGTGTAAATATATATATAGCATCTTTGTAAATAGAACGGTGGAAGTGCCAAGAGTTATGCGAGCAGCGCCACAGTTGCTGTGGACAAATATATGGGATAATGTATTTCACATGGTTATGAATCACAACCTTGTTAATTTTAATTTTAAGTTAGTCCATGATATTTTACCGGTAAAAGAGCGTTTACTGCATCGTAATGTGGCAACTGACGATAAATGTGTATTTTGCCCTGCCTCTGAAACTCAGAAACATCTTTTCATAGAATGTACCGTTATTAAACAGGTTTTTGAAGAATTTAAATTGATATTTACACGGTACGATGGTTTTTTCCCGGTTATGAGCGACAGTCATCTGTTTCACAAATTATTCACAGTACGTATGTCAAATGAGGTCAAAGTATTGTACATGTATCTAATCAATGTCTTGTTATTTAGTACATGGTGTGCACGAAACGATGTGGTGTTTCAAAGGAAAGATAGAACAGTTCAGTCTATTACTGCGGTCGCAAAGCAAACTATTAAAAGTAGAGCACATGTGGACTTTATTAGGTTGGAAAGAGAAACCTTTCGCAGGATATGGTGCAGAAATAATGCAATTTGTAAGATACAACGGTCAAGACTTATCTTTTTGTTGTAGTCCATAGAGACTGATTGCATACTTTGAAAGAACGAATTAAGACAGTCCAATTTTGTCTGTGATATTTATTATATTTTAAAGGACTGCACTGTGTAATGGTTCAAAAGTATGTATTATCAATGTAATTGTATATATCTGTGAATAAATTCTTTATCTTTCAAAAGAAAAAAAACACATTTGTTTTCGTTATTTTTCATCGATTCCTCTATTTGTACGTCGCATTGAAGTTTGGAAATGTGTATTTTGTTCTGTTTTTACATATGTTTAACATTTAATAAATTCCTCTACAAAACCGACAATTTTGGCGCTGTCCTAACCTTGACTATAAAATGTATGTTATCGATCTCTTGCATACTCCATAAGCCTATTCACAAAATTGTATATCGTAAGCAAACCCCTGAACAAAAGGATTTATAACAGGTTCTATGGTGTAATGGTTAGCACTCTGGTCTCTGAATCCAGCGATCTGGGTTCAAATCTCGGTAGAACCTATCGTTTCCTGTTTTATCTCTAACATTTGTTTTCGTTATCTTTCATCGATGCATCTATTTGTAAGTCTCATTGAAGATTGGAAATGTGTATTTCGTTCTGTTTTTACATATTTTTCACATATAACAAATTCCTCAACAAATTCGACAATTTCGGGGTAGTTCTAAACTTCCTTTAAAATGTGTTTTATCGATCACTTGCTTAATCAATAAGCCTATCATAAAAATTATATATCGTAAGCAAACGCCTCAATGAAAGGGTTTATAAGAGGTTCTATGGTGTAATGGTTAGCACTCTGGACTTTGAATCCAGCGATCCGAGTTCAAATCTCGGTAGAACCTTATAGTTTTCTTTTTTTTTCTAACGTTTGTTTTCGTTATTTTTCATCGATTCCTCTATTTGTACGTCGCATTGAAGATTGGAAATGTGTATTTCGTTCTGTTTTTACAAATATTTCACAGTTAATAAATTCCTGTACTAAACCGACAATTTTTGCGCAGTTCTAAGCTTGACTATAAAATGTATGTTATCGATCTCTTGCTTACTCCATAAGCCTATTCACAAATTTGTATATCGTAAGCAAACCACTGAACGAAAGGATTTATAACAGGTTCTATGGTGTAATGGTTAGCACTCTGGATCAGTTGATTCTGTCTTTACCTTGACCTTATAGTACAGAAAGTGATGTTATATCATGTTCTGATTTGTAACTCTGTACATTATGTAGATTTATGGCAGTCTCTCTTATCTGTGATTCTCTGTTTTAAGGCCGGATTGCCATTACTCATATGAACTCTTATTGTTTTGACTGACGAAAAATTATAAAGCCTCTGTAAAACATGTCGGATGAATAAATATTATATCAAAAGAAAAAAAACCCACTCTGGACTCTGAATCCAGCGATCCGAGTTCAAATCTCGGTAGAACCTATCGTTTCCTGTTTTATCTCTAACATTTGTTTTCGTTATTTTTCATCGATGCACCTATTATACGTCTAATTGAAGATTGGAAATGTGTATTTCGTTCTGTTTTTACATATTTTCCACATTTAACAAATTCCTCAACAAATCCGACAATTTTGGGGTAGTTCTAAGCTCCCTTTAAAATCTATTTTATCGATCACTTGCTTGATCCATAAGCCTATCATCTAAATTGTATATCGTAAGCAAAATGCAAGCGTCTAGTCCGTCATTCATAATTCAGCCGTCGTCCATCAAAGAATAAACGCGTCCACAATCCAAAGACCCACTCCATATCCATATAACAGTTTTAGCACCAAATTCAAAAACGACAATCATAGTATAAATAAACATATGCCAGCTTCCTGCAAGAGAGAAGCGGTCAACAGTTTTCAATGATGCCGACAAGAGATCATGATGTTCCAAAAATATAAAATCCGTATCGCTGATCAGTATTCTTAATACATAATAATCGTTCTTAAGTCGTTATCTAGAGAATGGTGTATCTCAGTCACGCTTTGATTGTGACTGTTCACATGAGCACCATGAGGATCTTGAGGTACATGGGCTCACACGGCCCCTAGCCCCGGGTCAAGCGGAATCAGACACAAGTTACGAAACGCAACGCCATAGATCCCGCACGCCACGGCCGCACTCCGCTATCAGTATGCGACATGCATCGCCAAATTTGAGAAACTTTGAGTGGAGGCGCTTGGAGGAATAGCCCTGCCCCACAAGTTTCTGCAACAATGTTTTGTGACGTTGATTGAAGTCGTCACAATTAACACAGGATCTAGCAAATGCTACTAGGCGAGATATGTATACGCCATATGCAGGTCCCACTGGAATATTACTGTCCAGAAAGGGATAGTTTACGATGTCGAAATTGTAATCATCTCTTTTGTCATAAAGTCGACGAGAGAGAATGGCCGCTTCATTTTTGTAGAGATATAGATCTAAATATGATGTGCCTGTAGGGCTATCTGTAGTTTCCGTCAAACCCAGTGAAGGTGGTGCCTGAGCGAAACGTTTTCCAAGAGGTTCTATGGTGTAATGGTTAGCACTCGTGGACTTTGAATCCAGCGATCCGAGTTCAAATCTCGGTAGAACCCAATGTCTTCTTTTTGCCCTCTATGGTGTAATGGTTAGCACTCTGGTCTTCAAATCTCGGTAGAACCTAATGTTTTCTTTTTCCCTTTAACATTTGTTTTCGTTATCTTTCATCGATGCATCTATTTGTAAGTCTCATTGAATATTGGAAATGTGTATTTCGTTCTGTTTTTACATATTTTTCACTTTTAGCAAATTCCTCAACAAATCCGACAATTTCGGGGTAGTTCTAAACTTCCTTTAAAATGTATTTTATCGATCACTTGCTTAATCAATAAACCTATCATAAAAATTATATATCGTAAGCAAACGCCTCAATGAAAGGCTTTATAAAAGCTTCTATGGTGTAATGGTTAGCACTCTAGACTGAGAGAGGCAGTGATCGTCGGAGTGAACGGACGTGTTTTTGGGAGCTCCTTGTATATGTGCGGTTGTTGTTGCTATCAAAACAGTGGGCTGATTTTGGATATCTTTGGCGGTATACTTTACTCGTTTGCAAGGGAGAAGTCCTTTATACCATGGCCTTCCCCGGGGGGTCGTGGCCGGCGTGATACGCCCATCCGTGGTCGTGGTGGACGTTCGTTTCACAGTCAAAGCTCTGGGCGGAGGTATGTGAAAGACAATTCGGTCTTAGTGCATGTGAAAGACATCAGAGCAATTTCAGCGTCTGATATTATCAAGGTAGTAGAAGAATCATGTGGCTTGAATACAATTTTTGCATGCGTCCCGAAGGGGAACGATTTCTACGAGATTACGCTGGGAGACAGAGAATCGGTGGAACTGATAAGCAGTGGCTTGGAGATTGACGGTGAGGTTTTTTCATGCATGGAGGTGTCAGAGAGAGTTACAGTGGTTTCATTTATGCACCTATCCAGCTATGTCGAAGATGAGGAAATTATTTGTTAGCTAGAAGAGTTGGGGATTGAGCTGTTGAGTGGAATTCAACGAAGATTTCACAAGGACACGAAAGTGGCGGACGGCACCAGGTACGTGAAAGTTAAATTGCCAAGCAATATCAAATCTTTGCCGTACGCAATGAAATTCACGTCTGGAAATACGACCGAATTCTGCAAAGTGTTGCATAACAATCAAGTAAAAGTCTGTTCACTGTGTTGTGCTGATGACCATCTATATAAACAATGCCCACAGTTTGTATGTTTTTCCTGTGGTCTCCAAGGCCACAAAACATACGCATGCGAGACCCCATTGTGTACCAATTGCGGTAACAAAGGCAAGTACTGCAAGTGCGAACTTTGTGATACTTGTGGTGATTTTTCTTGTGTGTCTGCTGAACAGAATGACGACGCGGTCTCCGATGAACGGTTTTGTGATTTCTGCCCGGAAAGGGACTGTAAATGCAGCTCAGAAATCACAGCAAGCAAGGAATCGACGACTGTCACAATTGTTGCCGATATTCACACCACAGAATCGGGTACAGATGAAAGCAAAATCAACTCAGAAACCAGCAATTTAATTATTATGCAAAATGAGCAGCCTAATCCTGAGACAAAAGGCAACGAGGAGATTGAGGCTTTGATTACACCAGCTGTTGTTTCCAATGAATGTGTTATTGAAAACGCGAGGTCTCAAGCAGAGGGCGAAGGAGGTGAAATGGATTACAATGACGAAACAGATGAAAGTGATCATGGTGATGACGCCGAGTGGCACACGGTGAACCGGGGTCGTGGATCACGATCGCTTGCGAGTGGGGACAACACTAGTGAGATCCGAAACAGGAGGAAACGGGTGATTGTGGCTCCGAATTTAACGCGGGCGAAGATCAGAGCAAAGGACAAACATTCGAAGTGAATTATAAAACATTCTTTATATTTTCTGCAATGGTAGCTATATTATCTCTGAACTGCAATGGCCTAAGAAACGTAAACAAAATAAATGATGTCGTGCATAGTATGAAGGCCGATATTGTTTGCTTACAGGAAACGTTTTGGACTGATGATTTCATCAAACAGTATGAACATTTGTTTCAAGGAAAAGTTTACTATGATAACTCGCCTGATGGTCACAAAGGTGTAGCAATTGTTGTTTCCAACCATTCAAAAGTATGTGTGAAATCTGTGCTCGGTGATGGTACAGGGAGACTGTTGAGATTAACTTTTGTTTTTGACAATATGGAAATTGATGTTTTCAGTATTTATGCGCCAAATATAGTAAAAGATAGAGTTACATTTTTTCAGAATTTTGGTTCATATATACGAGATGTTGGGAAAATATTCAGTGGCGATTTTAATACTGTATTCAGTGCACTTGATAGATCTAGTAAAAATTTGGAATATGATCGTTCGAGATCAATATTAGAAAATTTTGTTCTGCGAGAATTGCGAGATATTTGGAGATATAATAATCCTGATAAAATTTCATTTACGTGGCGGCGAAATATTGAGGGTGTTCTTTGGCAGAGCCGAATTGATTATTTTTTAATTACTCGCTCACTGTCAACATTGGTGAAGTCGGTTTATTTTCGGCACACCACTATTAGTGACCATAGCGCAGTTGTACTGCGAATAGATTTCGAAAGGGGTCCAGGCCTGTATGTTTTTAACAATCAGCTTTTGTTTGACGAGGTGTTTTGTCAAAGAGTGAGGGACCTCGTTAGCAATCAGCTGAATTGTCCTTTGTTTGAATCAGAGAAGGTAGTTTGGTGGGATAATCTCAAATACAAGATTAAACAATTGGCTCGAGCTTATGGGACCCGAAAGAAGAGAGAAAAAGAACAAGAAATGTACAAATTACAGAATAGTCTAGTTAATGAATATCGCCGTGCAGCGGTTGTTACAAATTATGATACGAGTCGTGTTGTAGAAATTCAAACACAGCTCAAAGAGTTTGAAATGGTAAAGTGCAATGGAGCTATATTGCGATCGAAGGCTCAATGGATCCACGAGAGTGACCGTAACACGAAGTACTTTTTAAATCTTGAAAAATATAGGCAAGGAAATAAATTAATTTATGAACTGAGAACAAATGATGGTCATATTGTGAATGATACAGAGCCTATTTTGAACGAAGTTCGCAGTTTTTATCAAAAGTTGTATGAAAAAGATGATATTGACAGAGAAGAGTTGCAAACTGTATTATCGTTTTTAGATTGTGTTCTTGCGGAGCCTGATATGGCTTCCTGTGAAGAAATTTTGTCTGTTGAAGAATTAAAATGTTCCCTTGATGGCATGGCCCGGAATAAAAGTCCGGGGAATGATGATCTCACTGTTGAGTTTTACAATCACTTTTGGTCTAGTTTAGGGCCGATTTTACTTGATGTATTAAATGAAATTTTTGAGAAAGGTGAACTTTCTAGATCCATGAAATCGGGTGTAATCACTCTTGTATTTAAAGACAAGGGAGATAAGTGTTCTTTGAAGAATTGGAGACCTATTAGTCTTCTGAATGTAGACTACAAGATAATTTCTCGATGTATGTCTAATCGGCTTAAATGTGTTATAGGGTCTATAGTAGACTTGCTGTGTCCCTGGTAGGGACATAGCTGATACAATAAGTAGCATACGTGATGTAATGACTTTTGTGGAGGAACATAATTTGGAATCATACTTTTTAAAGCTTGATCAGGAAAAGGCATTCGACAGAGTGTCACATGAATATTTATTGGCAACTTCGACTCGTTTTGGTTTTTGGGGACATTTTTTTGAAATGGGTTAAATGGGTGCATGTTATTGGTGTTAATTGTAATGATGATAATATTGAAGGACTGCCATTTGTGTATTTTAGGTGTGTACTTGGGCACTAACAAAAGATTGTGTACAGAGAAAAACTGGAAGGAAAAGATTAAAAAATACGGAATACTACCTGAGCCTAGGTAGAGTGGTTATTTTAACTAGTGCTATTTTATACCGCATGTTGTATGTTTTGTCTGTTCAATCTGTACCAGAGATACTGATAAAGGAGCTCAAAGATGTCTGTCTTAATTTTGTTTGGGACAATAAAGCCCATTTGGTTGCTTATGGTGCAATTGTTCAGCGAGAACGTTATGGGGGACTTAATCTGCCTGATATATCATGTAAGATGAAGGCGTTCCGCTTGAAGTTTCTGTCACGTTTTTTTAATGATTCTCACCAGGTAGTTTGGAAACATTGTTTTAAATACTTTTTGTCGAGATGGAATGATTTCGGTCTTTCATATGAATTGTTTCTTGTTAGTCATAAGAATTTTATGTTCACATGCTTGCCAAGCTATTATCAGGAATTAATGTTAGCATGGAGAGATGATCAGAAGAATGTACTGAAAGCTGAAGAGAACATTGTTGACATTCTAAGTCAACCTATGTTTTACAATCATAATATTGTAGCCTCTGGCAAAACTTTGTATTCCGAGTTATTTGTACGTGCCAAAATGTTCTGTTTAAGAGATTTTGTTTACGAAGTCGTTCCTGGATTTCTGCCAGTTTTGGCTGTGCAAGAACTTGTTCTGTCGGTGTGTCCTGAAGCTGATCCACTCAGGGTTCGAATTTTGTATGAATTTTTCTTGACTGCTATTCCTGATAACTGGAAGTATGTTATAAATGAGGTTGCTTCAGATGGTAGCTGTAGATCTGCAAGAGAACCGTTTTTGCTCTGTAATGCTGAAAGAAAGTCATTATGCCTTCTTGCTGTCAGAGATTTCTATGATATGCTAATTTTAAATATTTTGAAAAAAACCCGGCTTCCCTGGCGATTTGGGCTGCCATATATCCAGACGTAGATCTGCTTAAGTGGGTGTACGGACATTTCCCCCAGTGGACATTTCCCCCAGCGGACATTACCCCCATGGACATTTCCCCCAGTGGGCATTTCCCCCAGTGGACATTTCCCCCACCCTATATTTTAGGTTATTTTGAACATAGTTTTTGAAAATTTTTTGGCAATAACACAATTTTTTTATATACATTTTTATTTTCTATATATAAGGATATATGGATTTCCACATATGTTTTACGATTAATGAGTTACATAGTGATAAGATATTATACATATTCACAGTATATATCAGTATTATACAGTCTAATAGCACATTTTAAAACAATATAAAAGATGTATACATGGTATATAGCATAACATTAACTGTTCGTAGGTCGGTGTCACGAAGCCATTTGATTAGAATAAAATTGAACTAAAGCGAAAACTGATGTAAAAAATAGAACAAAATTATATTTTTTAAAAATACATCTTTTATTTTACTTCTAGGTGATATAATGTTTCTTTAAAATGTTACAGTATACACCATGTATATGAATATTATGTTGTACCACTATGTGATCCAATGCATTATATCGTTTAAAAATGTGCTATATAATATATGTGCTTTCTCGTAAAACTTATTGTAAAAATATGTGTTATAAGACTGTATAATACTGCTATATACTGTGTATATGTATAATATCTTATCACTATTTCACTTATTTATCGTAAAACATATGTGGAAATCCTTATACCCTTTTTATAGAAAACAAAAAATTATTTAAAACAATTGTGCTTTTGTCAAATTATTTAAAAACTATGTTCAAAATAACCTAAAAATATAGGGTGGGGGAAATGTCAACTGGGGGAATTGTCCACTGGGGGAAATGCCCACTGGGGGAAATGTCCATGGGGGAAATGTCCGCTGGGGGAAATGTCCACTGGGGGAAATGCCCTGGATTCGCTTAAGTGTTGGGCTCGTAATAACATCATGGGTAAAAACCCGGATTGTGTAGAGCTGGATTATAAAATTTTGCACAATGTTGTTTTTACGCGTGAGAAACTATGTAAAATTGGCCTTGCTGATTCAGATCTCTGTGTGATATGTTTGTCGCACAAAGAAGATACAAGGCACATATTTTTAGCCCACCATCACCAGATGGTGGGCTGTTCAAATCACTTTTCGTCCGTGGTCCGTCGTCCGTCCGTCCGTCGTTCATACCGTCCGTCCGTCGTCCGTCAGTCCGTCCGTAAACAATTCTTGTTACCGCGATTTCTCAGGAACTACTGCATGGATCTTTTCCAAATTTGGTACACAGGTTCCCCTTGGGGTCTAGTTGTGCAAGAAACCTTTTCTGGTCCGATTCGAAAATCCAATATGGCCACCAGGCAGCCATCTTGGATTTCCCCCTGAAACCTTGTTACCGCGATTTCTCAGGAACTACTGCATGGATCTTTTTCAAATTTGGTACCCAGGTTCCCCTTGGGGTCTAGTTGTGCAAGAAACCTTTTCCGGTCCGATTCGAAAATCCAATATGGCCACCAGGCAGCCATCTTGGATTTCCCCATGAAACCTTGTTACCGCGATTTCTCAGGAACTACTGCATGGATCTTTTTCAAATTTGGTACACAGGTTCCCCTTGGGGTCTAGTTGTGCAAGAAACCTTTTCTGGTCCGATTCGAAAATCCAATATGGCCACCAGGCAGCCATCTTGGATTTCCCATGAAACATTGTTACCGCGATTTCTCAGGAACTACTGCATGGATCTTTTTCAAATTTGGTACACAGGTTCCCCTTGGGGACTAGTTGTACAAGAAACCTTTTCTGGTCTGATTCGAAAATCCAATATGGCCACCAAGCAGCCATCTTTGATTTCCTAAAGAAACTTTGTTATCGTCATTTCTGAGGAAGTACTGCATGGATCTTTATCAAATTTGGTACACAGGTTCACCTTATGATCTAGTTGTGCAAGATACCTTTTTCGGTTCAAATTGAAAATCCAATATGGCCACCAGGCGACCATCTTAGGTTTCCTCATGAAAATTTGTTATCATGATTTCTCAGGAAGTACTGCCTGGATCTTTCTCAAATGTGGTAGACAGGTTGCCCTTGTGGTCCAGTTGTGCAACATACCTTTCTGGTCCGATTCCTAAATCCAATATGTCCATCAGGCGGCCATCTTGGATTTCCCCATAAACTTTGTTATTGCGATTTCTCAGGAACTACCGCATGGATCTTTATCAAATTTGGTACACAGGTTCCCCTTGTCACCTAGTTGTGCAAGATACCTTTTCTGGTCCGATTCGAAAATCCAATATGGCCACCAGGCACCCATCTTGGATTTCCCAATGAAACTTTGTTATCCTGATTTCTCAAGAAGTACTGCATGGATCTTCCTCAAATTTGGTACACAGATTCCCCTTGTGACCCAGTTGTGCAAGATACCTTTTTTGGTCCGATTCGAAAATCCAATATGGCTGCCAGGTGGCCATCTTGAATTTCCCCTTGAAACACTGTTATCTTGAATTCTCAGGAAATATTTGATGGATCTTTCTGAAATTTGGTACACAGGTCCCACATGGGGCCTAGTTGTGCAAGATACCTTTTCCGGTCCGATTCGAAAATCCAATTAATACGATATTTCCGAGTTGTGACGTTGCATCACAAGAGTCGATGGATCAAACGGTGGGGCATATTCTATATATTGACTATAGAGAATATCCATATCTTCACCTTCCATATCAAGGAGTTAAAATAATTCGGAATTAAAATGTATTTCGTCAAATTTTAAATCAGTTTTCTTTAGTCCATGCAGTTGCAAGTGAACTGCCCCACCCTTTCGTCTGCCGGCAGATCAGCTACATGAAGGGACGTCACTCTTGTGACACAATGTCACAACTCGACAACTGTAAACTACTGCATGTTTCGATCCAAGGGAAATAATCAAGATTCAGACACTTTCAAAATCGAAGTTTCAACATTACTGCGCGGGCCGGATCCCTTCAGTATTAAGTATTGTACCATCTTACTATTTTCGAGCATGGTATCTTAAAAGAGATATCTCAAACTAGTCCAATAAACAGAACAGAATTAGCATTCGCTCCAAATTATAAAATCTTAAGTATGCCAAAGTGTCAAAGAGATTTTTCTTCGCTTCCAGTACCCAATGATGACACGTGCAAAAAAAAAGGAAAAACGAAGACGAAGGATCCTCCGTACATGTACATTCACTTTCAGACTAACTTTGCTCATTTCTCTTAACAACTGACATAAGTTCAGTTTCTAGAAACTCCTGAAACATAGAAAGATTATATCTTGGTGTTTTCCAGTGTCGCTTTTTCGATCTTTTTCGCTCAGATTCGAAATTCTGTAAACAAAATTACAACTCAATCGTCTTAGTAACAATGGACAAAAAGATCCTCTTGTCATTAGCTTACAATTATCGGACGATGGTGGGCGCCAAGATCCTTCAGGATCTCTCGTTTTGTCCGCATGCACACAAAATGTACCGGAAACCAATGTCACTTCAGGCCACGTGACTGTGACGTCAATAGGTCAAAGTTCAATATGCGGGTTAATACGCATTGTCTACTATCACCGGCCGGTGAAACAGTCTATGTGAGACCATTGTCATGAAAAACAACCCTTTGTCAGTACAAAATGAAAAGTTTCAATGGATGCCCTGCACGACATTTTTGGCGAAAACACACACCACAAACGAGTGCGCATGCACGTGATGTCGTCTCGAGGCCAAGGTTGTATATAGAAGTCCACAGTGCGCATGCACGTGATAATTTCAAAATATTGGCGCTATATTTCGTCAGGCAATGTGTGTGCCCATTCGGATACTCGGAGCTCCACACGTCACGCAGTGACGCCACCAGCCCAACTCTCCCGCCTCGCCCCGCCACACGGAATATATACTATTACTGAGGGATTTCTCGTCCTCCATGTTTTATCAAGTGTGTTGCCCCAAATCGAACAATAAGTCTTTTTGCTTTGCCCCACGAAATATTCCGCAGGCTCACAACATTTTGAAAGTAAAGCAAATCTTCCCAAATAAACTCCATATCAACGAACACGGACACTCTTCTCCAGGGTGGGACATTAATCCCCAGGTGATAGTTGTCCGTAGGACACTCGTACTCGGATAACATTGACTGTAGGACATTCTTATAGGACAGTGTATAGCCCGGAACGGTTTGTAAGTAGAAATGCATTTACTTTCTATTTGCTGAACTACCGTATGTCGGTTATAAACCTTGCAGGCCTGTAAATCTAGAAACTTGGTAAGTTGCAGCTATTAATTGTTATGATAAAGTTCTGCAGTCCAAAGTGTTATCCTTGAACTTACAGACGTGGAGGAAGCTGATTATGCTAAATTGTGATGTTTCATAACGGTACATATCAGCTCATGCTGCTGGATGGTAGATTTGTAGACCCCTTACCTTTCCTGATTAAACTGATAATTTTTATGTTACTCTGTATCATGTACGGCAAATATTGATATTTAGGCTCTCGTGATGACACGGAACGGTTTAGGTGTTGTCACGGTACAGATAGGTATGGAAGACGGTAGCGGCCACTTGCCTTCTCGCATACTCGCCCGGTATTTTGCTGACGCGAGAAGTCGAGATGTCGAGATTGCGAGGCGAGAAGTCGAGATTGCGAGGCGAGAAGTCGAGATTTTGAGGCGAGAATATCTCTCGCCTTCTCGTCTTTGCTTTGTGGCAAAAAGGCGAAAAGTCGAGCAAGCGAGGATGGACGGATTCTCGCGTTCGCGACTTCTCGCATTCTCGCTTTTTTAAAAAAAAGTCGAGAAGGCGAGCATGCGAGAATGGACGGATTCTCGCGTTCTCGACTTCTTGCCTCGCAATCGCGACTTCCCGCCTCAACTTCTGGACTTCTCGACTTCTCGTGTCAGCTAAATACAGGGCGACTATGCGAGAAGGCTAGTGGCCCCTACCGTCTTCCATAGATAGGCCTTCCAAAACATAATCATGTAGTAGCCCCTAGCGGCTTACTGTATTCTACGAAACGAAACGAACGAAACGAAACGAAACGAAAAGTTGTAATCTGCGAAACGAAACGGTTTCGCATTTTGCAAATCAGGTGGGGGTAATTTGTAATTTGCGAAACGAGATTTTCCAGCCCTCTTTAAATCGAACTGTGATATAATTTCTCATCAAACTGGACGCATATCGTCCAGCCGTATCACCGGTAACGAGAAAAACTGCATTATAAACCCCTTGACCGGTGGAAAATGGTCATTTTATAGCCTCGTTTCGCATTTTACAAATCAGGTCGGGGTAATTTGTAATTTGCGAAACGAGATTTTCCCACCCTCTTTATATCGAACTATTATGTAATTTATCATCCATCTGGACGCATATCGTCCAGCCGTATCCCCGGTAACGAGAAAAACTGCATTAACCCCTTGACCGATGGCAAATGGTCATTTTATAGCCTCGTTTCGCATTTTACAAATCAGGTAGGGGTAATTTGTAATTTGCGAAACGAGATTTTCCCACCATCTTTAAATCGAACTGTGATGTAATTTCTCATCAAACTGAACGCATATCGTCCAGCCGTATCCCCGGTAACGAGAAAAACTGCATTAACCCCTTGACCGGTGGAAAATGGTCATTTTATAGCCTCGTTTCGCTTTTTACAAATCAGGTGGGGGTAATTTGTAATTTGCGAAACGAGATTTTCCCACACTCTTTATATCGAACTATGATGTAATTTCTCATCCATCTGGACGCATATCGTCCAGCCGTATCCCCGGTAACGAGAAAAACTGCATTAACCCCTTGACCGGTGGAAAATGGTCATTTTATAACCTCGTTTCGCTTTTTACAAATCAGGTGGGGGTAATTTGTAATTTGCGAAACGAGATTTTCCCACCCTCTTTATATCGAACTATGATGTAATTTCTCATCCATCTGGACGCATATCGTTCAGCCGTATCCCCGGTAACGAGAAAAACTGCATTAACTCCTTGACCGGTGGAAAATGGTCATTTTATAGCCTCGTTTCGCTTTTTACAAATCAGGTGGGGGTAATTTGTAATTTGCGAAACGAGATTTTGCGACCCTCTTTATATCGAACTGTGATGTAATTTCTCATCAAACTGAACGCATATCGTCCAGCCGTATCCCCGGTAACGAGAAAAACTGCATTAACCCCTTGACCGGTGGAAAATGGTCATTTTATAGCCTCGTTTCGCATTTTACAAATCAGGTCGGGGTAATTTGTAATTTACGAAACGGGATTTTCCAACCCTCTTTAAATCGAACTGTGATGTAATTTCTCATCAAACTGAACGCATATCGTCCAGCCGTATCACCGGTAGCGAGAAAAACTGCATTAACCCCTTGACCGGTGGAAAATGGTCATTTTATAGCCTCGTTTCGCATTTTACAAATCAGGTCGGGGTAATTTGTAATTTACGAAACGAGATTTTCCCACCATCTTTAAATCGAACTGTGATGTAATTTCTCATCAAACTGAACGCATATCGTCCAGCCGTATCCCCGGTAACGAGAAAAACTGCATTAACCCCTTGACCGGTGGAAAATGGTCATTTTATAGCCTCGTTTCGCATTTTACAAATCAGGTGGGGGTAATTTGTAATTTGCGAAACGAGATTTTCCCACCCCCCCCTTAAATCGAACTATGATGTAATTTCTCATCAATCTGAGCGCGGCCGTCCAATCGAACCCTTGGAAGGATCGAAACGCCAACTTCGCATTAAACGCTCTCTTGATCGTGGTGGAGGCTGGCCACTTGTATCCGTTCGCATTTGCAAACTGGTGGAATGAAAACTCGCGAAACGAGATTTTCCGACCCTCTTTATATCGAACTATGATGTAATTTCTCATCCATCTGGACGCGTATCGTCCAGCCGTATCCCCGGTAACGAGAAAAACTGCATTAACCCCTTGACCGATGGAAAATGGTCATTTTATAGCCTCGTTTCGCATTTTACAAATCAGGTGGGGGTAATTTGTAATTTGCGAAACGAGATTTTCCCACCCTCCTTAAATCGATCTATGATGTAATTTCTCATCAATCTGGACGTATATCGTCCAACCGAATACCCGGTGACGAGAAAAACTGCATTAACCCCTTGACCGGTGGAAAATGGTCATTTTATAGCCTCGTTTCGCATTTTACAAATTAGGTAGGGGTAATTTGTAATTTGCGAAACGAGATTTTCCCACCCTCTTTAAATCGAACTGTGATGTAATTTCTCATCAAACTGAACGCATATCGTCCAGCCGTATCCCCGGTAACAAGAAAAGTGCATTAACCCCGGCGCGCAATTTTATCCGGTATTGTTAGCGCGCGCCGGGGTCAAAGGTCAGTTCCGGTCACGTGAACGGAAGCGGAAGTGACCTCACAGAGGTCATATGCAAATGTAACTTCCGAGCTCTGAGCTCCACACGCTTTGAGCTCCAAGAGCTCCGATCCAAGAGCTCTGCCACACGGGAGCTCCCACCACCACCACCACCACCGGGGCGAGGTCCGCCATCTTCAGTCCGTGCCTTTTCGGTGACGGAGTGTGAACATGATAGCACATGTACTGACCTGTCTGTGGGGTTTTCCCCACAATGTCGTTCACTTCCGAGTCTCTTCGGTCACTTCCCGAAAAGACACGGAGGTGGCCGAAGAGACACGGAGGTGCCCGAAGATGTCACGGAGGTCACCGAAGATGTCACGGAGATGCCCGAAGAGACACGGAGGTCACCGAAGATGTCACGGAGATCACCGAAGAGACACGGAGGTGCCTGAACATGATACCAGCTAGCGTGCTATAAAAGGGAAGCGGCCTGGCCGTTTCATCAGACACTCTGTCAACCACCAAGATGTTCACTTGTACTACGTGCTCGAAATCATTCACTCGTCTGCACGACTTGCGCCGCCATGAGGCTACCAAGCACGAAGGAACCGCCCGGTATAACTGTACGATATGTACACCGTCGTTTCAGCGCCCGGATCATTTACAGCGCCACACACGTGCACGCCATGAAGTACCCAAGCGTCCATGCGAAGAATGTGATCGGCTTTTCAAACTGACCAGTCAGTTGCTGCGACACCAACGCACACGACACCCTGTTCCGCAGCCACGTTTGCAGGTAGAAGAGCCCGTAGGCATCAATATCGAAACAGGGGAACTCCCACCCATCGCACGAGGGCCGATGATGATGTCGCCCTAATTCAACAGTCAAATTCCGATGACAAGACCTTGGGCCAGATTTTGTACGACGTGGAGGGCAAAGTACACTTCGTGGACGAACCCATAAATGTTCCTAGTGATCTGTTACACGAAGACCATCCAGTGAGTGACATCTATCGGCGCCATTGGCCCATGATCCGCAATTGCTTCACTCGTCATCGCCCTATTCAAGATATCTACAATTTCCGACTGACCGACCTCGCCCGTCTACCTAGCTACGTGGAAGCCATCTTCAAAGATCAAACTACGGCCTTCAAATTGAATCTGGCGTTTGGTTATGTGCTGCAGCATATGGAGACAGTCCAAGTCCGATACTTTTACCCGAGCAGTAACATCCGGGTATTTGACCAACCGTTTACCATCATTAACCGAGTGTCGCTAGAGACGATGCTGGAGAAACTGGACACCGTGGATCCCTTGGAATGGGCCCAACAACAACGCCCCAACACCAAGTGGACAGTGGAGAAGGTGACCAATGTCACGTTTTTCGTTACCAAGCTGACCGACCACCCCATCGGCTGAATGCTTCACCCATGCACCGATGAATACCATAACATGCCGTACATACTCTATATGTCTACATGCTGATCGTTGACTTGAGCTCAGTAAACACTTGTACCTAATGTGACGGTGCGTTAAATAATAAAACATGGTGTTTGATATTTCAATTTGTTTTGCTGTGAACATACCAAACATGCCCAGGGCGGCTCCCCCAGCCTGGGTATGATGTAACATTGGGGATAATAAACTGTATGAACATTGCTGAACTTGTTGTTATTCACGACAACGGCTATCCGATTGTATAATACAGAACATATATTGTATAATACAGGACATATATGGTACAATACAGGACAGATATGGTATAATACAGCACAGACTTGGTATAATACAGGACATATACTGTATAATACAGGACAGATTTGGTATAATACAGAACATATATTGTATAATACAGCACAGATTTGGTATAATACAGGACATACTGTATAATACAGTACAGATTTGGTATAATACAGAACATATATTGTATAATACAGGACAAATATGGTACAAAACAGGACAGATTTGGTATAATACAAGACAGATATTGTATAACACAGGACAGATATTGCATAATACAGCAAGATATGGTATAATTCAGGACAGATATGGTATAATAGAGGGCAAATATTGTATAATACAGCACAGATTTGGTATAATACAGGACATATATGGTACAATACAGGACAGATATGGTACAATGCAGCACAGATATGGTATAATAGAGGAGAAATATTGTATAATACAGAGCAGATATGGTATAATACAGGACATATATGGTACAATACAGGACAGATACTGTATAATACAGGACAGATTTGGTATAATACAGAACACATATTGCAGAATACTGGACAGATATTGTATAATACAGGACAGATATTGTATAATACAGCACAGATATGGCATAACACAGGACAGATATTGTATAATACAGCACAGATTTGGTATAATACAGCACAGATTTGGTATAATACAGGACAGATACTGTATAATACAGGGCAGATTTGGTATAATACAGGACATATATAGTATAATAGAGAACAAATATGATACAATGCAGGACAGATTTGGTATAATACAGGACAGATATTGTATAACATAGGACAGGTATGGTATAATACAGGACATATATGGTATAATGCAGGACAGATGTGGTATAACACAACAAAGATGTGGTATAATGTGTGACAGATATGGATGGTCCATCTCTACATCAAATACCTTCCTTCACTGCCCCAAAATGCCCACTTTTCGCTACTACTCCTACTGATGACGTCACCGATGACGTCACAGATGACGTGAACATCCCTCAAATCGGGATGTACACCCCGAGAGCTACAAGAAAACACCTCCCACGACACAATCGGACCAAGGATGGTCCCTCTCTACCCCAAACCCACCTCCACGCACCCCCAAAATGGCCACTTTACTTACTACACCCAACTGCGCATGCGCAGATTGACGCGACTTGCACTTAAAACACGACATTCTGACTCTACCCCACACAAGCTTCACTTTGACACCTTCCACAACCCATTTGGACCCATAGTGGTCCATCTCTACCCCAAACACACCCCCCACATACCCCCCAACATGCCTGCTTTCTATACTCCATAGCCATGCAGTATAGGCCTATGGGCCTACCCAGGCCTCGGTGAACTTTTTCCAAAAATTTCACCGCTTCGCTCCTGGACCCCTCCCATCGTGTTCTAAATGACGAGACGTGAAAAACAAGACCAAACAACCCATATCACAATGAACGTGTGTGAATTTCCCAGGTTGGACCTATACCCCATAGCCAGCCTATGGGCCTACCCAGGCCTCGGTGAGCTTTTTCCAAAAAATTTACCGTTTCGCTCCGGGACCCTTCCCATCGTGTTCTAAATGACGAGACGGGAAAAACAAGACCCCACAACCCGTATCACAATGAACGTGTGTGAATTTCCCAGGATGGACCTATATCCCCATAGCCAGTATGGAGCTATATGGGCTATATGGTACTTTTCCAAAAATTTCACCGTTTCGCTCCGGGACCCTTCTCATCGTGTTCTAAATGACGAGACGTGAAAAACAAATCCAAGCAACCCATATCACGATGAACGTGTGTGAATTTCCCAGGTTGAACCTATACCCCCATATAGCCAGCCTATAGGCCTATATACAGACCTCGGTGACTTTTACCAAAAATTTCACCGATTCGCTCCGGGACCCTTCCCATTGTCATTTTCTTGGCGAAACGAGAAAAACGAGACCCCACAAGCCATAGTAAAGCCCACGGGAAAAAATTGACCATCTCCATACCCCATACAGGCATTTTCCCTTATATTGTATAATACAGACCCCTATTGTAGGGGTAAAGTCCGTGTTCCGCTTTTTATAGTTTCGGGAAAAAATCCTAATTTTACATGCACCCACCCCATTGACTTGATAGGCAGGCCCCGATAAGCCCGGGGACCGATATTAGCCCTTTTGGCTAGGGTTGATAGGGGTTTTCCCCTATTTTAGGGGTAAAGTCCGTGTTCCGCTTTTTATAGTTTCGGGGAAAAAATCCTAATTTTACATGCACCCACCCCATTGACTTGATAGGCAGGCCCCGATAAGCCCGGGGACCGATATTAGCCCTTTTGGCTAGGGTTGATAAGGATTTTCCCCTAGTTTAGGGGTAAAGTCCGTGTTCCGCTTTTTATAGTTTCGGGAAAAAATCCTAATTTTACATGCACCCACCCATGACTGGATGGCCCTAGAGGAGCGCTTCACTTTGACACCTCACTCGACCCATTCGGTCCACTATGGACCCACCCCTGTCACAAAATGTCTATTCCCATACTCTGTTTAGGCATTCCCCGTATACATTAACATTGGAATTACAACACATATAAGGGAAGTGGGAAGAGGTGCCGACATACTGACTGAGTCACATGACTTCACAGTATAGTCTCGTCACTTGGTTGACATGGGACTACGTTCTGTCCGCGGAGGAATACAAAGGTTACAGGTTGCCGGAACTACTTTTGACCTCCACGTGACCGTGAGCTGGTGGCGCCCTTTGGCGCCCTAGGCGCCCCAGAGGTGAAAGGCGATGGGGCGTCCCCTATACCTTTAACCTGGAAAAAAGAGCACCAAGAGTTACCTCCCTGGAAAATGGGAGTCGAAATGCTCCCTCCCTACTACTGACGTGAAAACCAAACCCGCCACTACACGAGAGGAACGACTATGGAATGCTGCGCGAGACCAGATATTAGTTGCGGAATGTTGTGTCAGTGTAGTAGCTGGAAGGTTCATTTGCATATGGAAGTTTCACCAGTCACAAAGCTATCGATTCAAACTTCTGGCTGACTTCCCGCAAACGAATACTGCAAGTCACATATTAGCTTTGAAAATATGTGGGATAATTAGGTGGTATGAGAACCGTTGATTATATCTAACTTAAAAATACTGAGCGATCCTGCAGACACTTTTACACACCCTCTAAAATTTGTCTTTACATAGCTAAAAGTATGCCTTATAGCTATGGTATATATTTGTTAAATGCGCATTTCTTACAGATTCAAAATATATAATTATATTCACTGTAAATATGTACGTCGTGAATATATTCAAATTTTAAAATATTAATAAAAAATATAAAAATGAGCCTTCTTTTTTAAATGGCTATTCTCAAAACAGTATTCAAGTATTCTTATTCTATTGACATTCAATTCAACATAAAAGTTCAAAACTGTGAGTTGCTTGATTTTGGAAAGAAATATTCCATTAAATGTCAATAGAATGTGAACTAGACCAAAATTGATGAAGCTGAGAAACGGATTTCATGTTGGAGTTATCTTCTGCAGGAAATGATCAGGTGAGTTTCGATAAGCTGAATACTTTATTTGAAAATATCATTTAAGAGAATTTAAATTAAATTTTCAATTGAATTTGTTCTAAATCCAGATATCTTCACAACCGACAGGTGAACAAATTTATATATTTGGAATGCTTAAGAAATGTGCTTTAAAGAAAACAATACATTACTAAAGCTATGAGAAGTAATATTAGTTGTATAAAGACAAGTTCTAGAGGGTGTGTAAAAGTGTGTGAAGGAGGGCTCAGTACCCTTAATTCAATAAGTCCACAGACTGCATATGCAAGTGGTAAAGTAGCTCAAGCCTGGGAGTGTTTTTGTGCATTACCAATTCGCATATGCGTGCACGCATTACTGTTGTGTTCAACCTTGATGAGTTGATCAAACTCAATTGCAGAGTTAGACTATATGTCT